>ML266015.1:0-83703 GCA_005239495.1 Nicotiana undulata | reverse complement strand
CCGATTTGATTTCCACCGCCTCGAAGCAAGCCTTGTAGAGCAGCATTGACAACGTTGAGTTGGTTTGTCAAGTTGTCGATAGTTTGCTGCATGGTAGTCATCCTGTCTGTCGATTGTGCCCTGTGGGCTAAATTCTCGGCGCGCTCCTGTTGGAGGCCCTCGAATTTATCAAAAATTTTGGCTGCTTCAATAGCGGCTGTTTGTCGGTCTCCTCCAGAGTCGCGGCTCATGTTTTCGATGTCAACTTCGGCCTGGGCCATCCTGCGGTCCAGGTCGTCCAACCTTTCCAGTAGGTTAGTTTTCAGTTCCGGCACCGTATCTACAATGGGTCGTAGTACGTCAACCGTCTCCTCAAGGGCCGCAATGCGGTCCCCCTGATTCACCATGGTCAGAAATGATGGTGATGCCAATGCGTTCCCTCGTCCGATGTCGAGCCTAAGCTTTGATACCAACTGTTACGCGACGCCTTCCTGAGATTCTTTGGAAGGGCGACGTAAGGCTAAGCAACCGATGTCAGGGTGGTTGTTGTCCGCCAAATGAGGTCCCCTCCACACGCTAGACTAGCTTGTCAGTGCCGTGTGGGAAAACCAATGCCAACAATTGAGAGAACAGTAATAATGTTTGAAATGATGAAAGCTGGATTGCAATAATGAAAGCTATTACAAAATGAAGGAAATGCGGTGTCGAGGGGTAGAGACACCAGTACAGGGATTTGCTTGCTAGAAAGTTTTGAATGCCTGATACCCCCTAATAATGCTTAAAAAAAATAAACCAACATTACATGAGTAGGCTAAACTACGCTAGAGAAACATAATGGAAGTACATGGAATAAAGCTAGTCTATAATTACAAAGAAAAGGACTTAGTTTTCTACAAAGGTAGAAACAGGTCCGTTGGCAGCAACTTTGTCTCCGGCATCACAATCTGCGCGCGCGGCGCTGTTGGCATCTGCTTGCGGCTGGGCGCTAGCGAGGAAAATTGGTGGGGCGACAGAGGCACCTGCGCGCTTGTCACTTGGAGCGGCCAAGATCACGGGGCCGTCCGTGGCGCTAGGCGTTGGGAGGCCTTCTAGGACGCCACGGGGCACGTCCAAGGGGTCATGGGGCATGGATGGAAAGCCGCCCATGATAGTAATTGTGCTTGTTTCTTGTTAATAGAAAAGCATGATATCCCTTTTAGTTTCCTTTTCATTATTGTTGTCTTCATTCATTTTCTTTAGTTTTTTTTTTTGTTTTTCCCTCATAGTTAGCGTTTCATTTGGTTATATATGGTTTAAATTATTAAAAGATACCATTGAATCTATAAGTGAGTTATTACGGTCTTATGCATAATGAACAATGACCCTTTACTTAATTGCTATACTAGTCTACTAATGAAGAACTCAATAATTTGGCTTATACTTTAGACGTGAATAGTAAATAATTCTTCATAGTTATGGAAACGATTTTTGTGGCATAACTGTGACATTTGAGTGTGCGTTTCACGTGACTTGAACATAACTTCGAATATTAATAACTAAACATGTTGTAAATTGCGGGTACGTTTCACGTGGCGCGATTCACAATATGTACAAAAATAAATTGTGTACGCGTACACGTGACATGATTTAAGCGCCGATTTTCAAAATAAAATAAAGGTACGCGTTCGCGTGGCTTTGGAGTTTTTCTTAAATAATTAAGCGTGACAAATTATATACACGTGTGCGTGACATGATTTAAGCGCCAATTTTCAAAATAAAATTGGAGTTTTTCTTAAGTAACTAAGCGTGACAAATTGTGTACACGTACGCATGACATGATTTGAGCGTCGATTTTCAAAATTAAACCAAGGTACACATTCGCGTGACTTTGGCCAAATAATTTTAATATTAAGGGTTATTGATTATGTACACGTACGCGTGACATGGTTTTTAGCGTACTAAATAAAATGAGTACACGTACGCGTGACTCATCTCAGGATAATTTCTTGAAAGCGGTAAAAGGTAAAAATATACATAGGTCCTAAAAATGAGTGATTAAAAATTTTAAGCCAAGTATGATTAAAAGCAACCGTGCTAGAACCACGGAACTCAGGAGTGTCTAACACCTTCTCCCGGGTTAACAGAATTCCTTACCCGATTTTCTGGTTTCGTAGACTTTAACACAGAGTCAAAACTTCCTCGATTTGAGATTTAAAATAAATCGGTGACTTGGGACACCATAAATTATTTCAAGTGGCGACTATGAATTAAATAAATAATCCCAATTCGATTATGTCACTTAAATTAAAAAACTCCCTTATCCCATCCTTTCGGGTAAAAAGGAGGTATGACATACCTTTCTGTTTTAATGCTTCTTCTTGTGTCAATTTTCTAGGTAGTCTTCGTCTTGATGAGCTTAATGATCTTTCATCTTCACTTTTTGACAAAGTGACAGCCATAAACGGATTTGATAAGTCTTTACCGGCTACCATTTGAATCGGACTAGCTGCCTGTATCTTTATATGATACAACGGATTTTGTTACATTTATTGGGGAGTGTACACCCTTATTATCCATTTTTCCTTAATTCGGTTATTAGTTTGAGAGTTGGTAGACAATGTAATTTTTCCCATTTTTGAAAAGGTATTTTCACATTCTTTTCCTTCATTTTCTCTCCATCTTATTTTCCCTTCCTTTTCTATTGGGATAATACATAAGATGCTCCCTGAACTTGTCCAGATAAATGGGTTTACTAATCAACCTTTACGGGTGTTCCAATACCACCATATATTTGTTAGGGTTGATTTTTTGTGCACCCTTGTAAGCCATCTCCCAGTAATTGTATGTTGTATAACATACACGCGCCATCTGGTGATGCCACGTATTTAAATAAAGACTTAAGAGAGTATTATTAGTTTGACTATAATTAGTTATTTTAACCATCTTCTACGTTTAAAAACGACGTCGTTTGTAGTCAAATATTTACCCCAACCTATTTTCTTTATCAGTTCATTTCACCCACCTCGTAAAAGATTCCCAAGTCGACGAAAAACCCTAATCTCAAATCCGTCTGAAATTCATTCTTTTCAACTAAAATTGAAGGGATAAGATGAATGTTTCTTTGATTAAACCTAGTTAGAACCTCAAATAGTCATTATATTTTATTGATATTTTGGGTTTTGAGAGTTGTTGGATTTGTTCGTGTTGCAAGGAAAGGGGTTCAATCACTGTTACTATAATGATCCGGTCGGTCGTTCCGAGAGTTAAAGCCATGTTTCCCCTATTTCTGCTTCTTTATGTGTTGTATCAGGTTGGTAGGTTTGGGTCCGGAGTAGTTTTGGAGTGAAATGAGACACTTAGTCTCTTAGTTAGAAAACTAAGTTAGAAAAGTCAACCAAAAGTTGACTTATGAGTAAACAAATTCGGATTTGGATTTTTATGGTTCAGTTAGCTTCATTGGGTGATTTTAGACTTAGGAGTGCGTCTGAAATATATATTGGAGGTCCGTATTAGAATTAGGCTTGAATTGGCAAAAGTTAAAAATTTGGCGATTTTGGTTGGCAATGGAGAATTAGGTATCGGGGTCGCAATGGAATTCCGAAAGTTGGAATAGGTTCGTAGTTTCATTTTGTGACGTGTGTGCAAAATTTGAGGTCATTCGGACATGGTTTGGTAGGTTTCAGCGTCGTTGGCGAATTTTGGTAGTTTAGGAGTTGTTAGGCTTGAATCCAAGGTCGATTTGGTATTTTGGTGTTGTTTTGGGTGTTTCGAAGGTTCGACTAAGTTCCGGTAATGATATATGACTTGTTGGTATTATTGGTTGAGGTCCCGAGAGCCTCGGGTGTGTTTCGGGTGGTTAAAGGATTGGAATTGTGAAGATTGAAGTGTTGTTCTGCTGGTGTTTGAAGTTCTGGTGCTTTTCTTCACCTGCGGATGGGGAGCCGCAAGTGCGATTGTCGCAGACACGGAAGCATGATCGCGGATGTGGAATTTAACCAACTGGGCAGTTATAGCAGGTGCGGGGGTATTGTCGCACTAGTGAGCCCGCATGTGCGAGTGGTGAGCCGCAGATGCGGAAGTGGTCGATTAAGTGGAAGTCGCAGGTGCTCTCCTAGGACCGCAGATGCGGTTGCATAGGTGCGAATATGGAGTCCACGGATGCGAGACTTCTTGGTAGAAATTATATAAGCCATACTTCACGAATTTTTGCCCATTCTTCACCATTATTGGCCGATTTTTGAGCTTTGGACAGTGAAATTCGAGGGAGAAACAAGAGATATCACTGAGGTAACTTACTTGGGCTTTATCACGTGTGTTTATAATGATTTCCCAATGTTTAGTCATGATATTGGTAGGAATTTAGGATGAAGTTGAAGGGGTTAGGGCTTGAGTTTTGGAGAGTTTGAGGTGAGGATTTGAGGGGCCAAACGGAGTCGGATTTTGACAAATTTGATATGGTTAGATTCGGAAGGGAACGAGCCTTCTATTTCTGCAATATTTGACGGGTTTCGAGACATGGGCCCGGGGGCCGAGTTTTAGCCTATTTCGAATTTTTGCCTATTTTGTAATATTTCTTGTGGAATTCATTTCTTTAGCGTATGTTGATAGTATTATTCTAATTATGGAAAGATTCGGAGCTTTTGGGGACAGAGTCTAGGGACGAGGGAATCCTGGAGTAGGATTTTACATTGTTAAGGTAAGTAACAGTTTTAACTCTAGCCTTGAGGGTATAAACCCGGAGAATTGATATCATGTGACTATTTGGAGGTGATACTCACGCTAGGTGACGGGCGTGTGGGTGTACGCCGCGAGGGATTGAGACTTGGTCCGTCCCGTGAGGTTGTGAGGCCCAATAACCATTATATGTGTTTATGTGTTTACATGTCTGTTAAACTTGAATGTCTTCATGTTAGAGATCATGCTTAGGCTTTGTTCATGCTCACATTAGTTGCACTCAACCAAAGAAATTCTTGTACATGTTTACCTCAGTCTGTATTATCTTGCTAATACACTGTAATACTTGATTTGGGTTGTGCTCCTTTATTTGTTGAGAACTCTGAGGCTAGAGAGGTACATGACTGAGTGAGGCTGAGGGACTTTTGTGAGATATTTTATAGCACGTGAGTCGTCCGTGCGGATCCAGGTTGTACTATAGCATGTGAGTTGTCCGTGCGGATCCATATATAATATGATATCACGTGAGTGATCCGTGCAGATTAGCGTTTGGGATGTAAGGGCCCCTCCGGAGTCTGAACACCCCCCAGTGAGCGCATCTACCTATTGAGCGTGTGCATTGAGGGCTGAGTGATGAAGTGACATGCTGTGAGTTTTCATCTATTTTTGTTGTTACTGCATTTATCTTCTAATTGCCTTATAGTATTGTTGATTCATGAAATTACTTGTTTACTCTTGTTTATTCTTATCTGTGGAAGTAATAATAGAATTGTTCTGCTTAGCTCGTCACTACTACTCAGTTCCTTAGTTATTTGTGTTACTTGTTGAGTCGGTTGTACTCATACTACACCCTACACTTTATGTGCAGATCCAAGAAGTTAGAGCGCGGCGATCGTTGAGTTCAGGCTGGCTATCTTTGGAGACTGCGAGATAGTTGCTAGCGTCCACAGGACCTTGTTACTCCCTTTATCTTTTATTCGTATTTTGGGTTGTATTGATAGTCAGACAATTCATATATTAGTTTATGGATTTAGTCGCTCATGACTTAGTGACACCCCGATGTTTGGGGATCATTTTCCGCATTTGTATATTTAAAATTAGAGTTGGATTGTTTTATGAGGAATTCAAATATTGGATATGTTTTATTAAATTCTTATAATCAAATTTGGTAGTAATATTTTGGGAAATAGGCTTGCCTTGTATCACGATAGGCATCATCACGACATGCGTAGATTAGGTCTTGACAAGTTGGTATCAGAGCCTAGGTTACATAGGTCTCACGAGTCATGAGCGAGTTTAGTAGAGTCTTGTCGATCTGTACAGAGACGTCTGTACTTATCTTTGAGAGGTTGCAGAACATTTAGGAAAATTTTATATTCTTGGATTCTTGTCATGCGTTATGTGTATTCTAGTAACTAAAAATCTGTATTTCATTCTCTCACAGATGGTGAGGACTCGTGCTACCTGATAAGAGGGACAACCACCAGTACCACTAGCTCGGTCCGCGAGAGGCCGAGGCCGTGGTAGAGGCCGTGGTATGGGCGTAGACATCGCCAGTGCAATAGCTGGGGTAGCACCTATAGATCCCTAGTTGTTCCCGCTTAGGACCAGGTCCAGGAGGTAGATGTTACGGCGGGACCAACTCATGCATCACCTGTGCCTATTGTGATTCCTCGCCTTCAAGAGGCCCTGTCCCAGTTCCTATTAGTGTGTACGGGCCTTGCTCAGGCGGTCTCAGTTACTACGACCGCAGCTACTTCTCAGGCTAGGGGAGGCACCCAAACTTCTGCCGCCCGCACGCCGGAGCAGGTTGTTCAGGGACTTCAGACACTAGGGGCACCACCAGCCCAGCTGGTTGCAGCTGCTTAGGAGCATGTAGTTCCTGTTATGTCGGAGGACGATCAGCGTAGGTTTGAGAGGTTTGGTAGACTCCAGCCTCCACCCTTCAGTGGCGCTGAGGGAGAGGATGCCGAGAATTTCTTAGACAGGTGCGAGAGGATACTCCTCACAGCTGGTATTTTGGAGACTTGCGGGGTGTCATTCACTACATTCCATTTTTCTAGGGCTGCACTCCGATGGTAGGAGACTTACAAGAGGTGTAGGTTTGCTAGCGCAACACCCCTCACTTGGTAGTTGTTCTCCGTGGTATTCTTGGAGAAGTTTGTGCCTCAGTCCCGCAGAGAGGAGCTGCGTAGACAGTTTGATCAGCTTCGCCAAGGTGATATGTCGGTGACAGAGTATGAGATGCGGTTTTCAGAGTTGGCCCGAGATACTGTTTGGTTGGTTCCCACGGACAGGGAGAGGATCATGAGGTTCATAGATAGTCTCACTTTTCAGCTACGGTTGCTTATGACCCGAGAGAGGGTGTCTGGGGCTACCTTTGATGAGGTTGTCGACATAGCTCGACAGATCAAGATGGTGCGTGGTCAGGAGAGGGTTGAGAGGGAGTCCAAGAGGCCTCGTGGTCAGGGTGGATTGAGTGGTGCTCCACAGGGAGGTCAGTTTCAGCACGACAGAGGCCGTCCATTCCGTCAGCTTGCCCATTTCACTGTGGTGCATCATCTGGCCATGGTTCTCATAGTCATCAGCAGGGTCAATCATCATTAAGTGCACTGCCAGCGTAGGGTTCTCGTCATTCCTCATCCGCTCAAGTATCTCCGGGTAGTTCTTTTGGGCATCAAGAGCAACAGTTTCGTAAGAGGAGGGGTTGTTTCGAGTGCGAGGATTTTGGTCACATTATGAGATATTTCCCTAGGTTGTTGCGTAGGACTTCACAGCGGAGTACTCGACCGACGGAACCAGCACCAGTTCCCCCACCACCCGCCCAACCAGCTAGGGATAGATCTCAGCCAGCTAGGGATGGATCTCAGCCAGCGAGGGGCGGAGCCCAGTCAGCTAGGGGTCGCCCGAGAGGGGGAGGAAGATAAGGGGGTGGTTAGACCCGTTTCTATGCCCTCCCAGCTAGACCAGATGCTATTTCTTCAGATGATGTGATTACAGGTATTGTCTCCGTCTGTCATAGGGATGCCTTTGTATTATTTGACCCTAGTTCTACATATTCATATGTTTCATCGCACTTTGCTCATTTTCTGGATATGCCCCGCGAGTCATTATGTTCACATATTCATGTATCTACTCTTGTGGGCAATACTATTGTTGTGGACCGCACGTATCGGTCATGTGTGGTGTCTATTGGGGGTCTAGAGACTCGAGTGGATTTGTTGTTGCTCAGCATGGTTCATTTGATGTGATATTGAGCATAGATTGGCTATCTTCATGTCAGGTTGTTCTAGATTGTCACGCCAAGACCGTGACCTTAGCGATGCCAGGATTTTCGAGGGTAGAGTGGAGTGGTTCTATAGATTATATACGCAGTAGGGTGATTTCGTATTTAAAGGCTCAGTGTATGGTTGAGAAGGGTTGTCTTTCTTACTTGGCTTTTGTGAGAGATGTTAGTGCAGAGATTCCTGCCATTGATTCGGTCCCGGTGGTGTGTGATTATCTGAATATGTTTCCTGCAGACCTGCCGGGCATGCCGCCCGATAGGGACATTGACTTTGGTATTGATTTGGTGTCGGGAACTCGGTCCCATTTCTATTCTGCCATATCATATGGCACCAGCGGAGTTGAAAGAATTGAAAGAACAGCTTCAGGAACTCCTAGATAAGGGGTTTATTCAGCCTAGTGTGTCACCGTGGGGTGCACCAATTCTATTTGTGAAGAAGAAGGATGGTTCCATGAGAATGTGTATTGACTACAGGTAGTTGAACAAGGTCACAGTCAAGAACAAGTACCCTTTGCCTCATATTGATGATTTATTTGACCAGCTTCAGCGAGCGAGTCTCTAAGATTGACGTGAGGTTCGGGTATCATCAGCTGAATCTTCGGGATTCAGATATTCCTAAGACGACTTTCAGGACCCGTTATGGGCATTATGAGTTCTTGTGATGTCTTTTGGGCTGACCAATGCCCCAGCAACGTTAATGCATTTGATGAATAGTGTATTCCAATCGTATTTGGACTCCTTCGTTATTATGTTCATTGATGACATCCCGGTGTACTCAAGTAGCCAAGAGGAGCACGCTCAGCATTTGAGGATTGTATTGCAGATGTTGAGAGAGGAGAAGCTTTATGAAAAGTTCTCCAAGTGTGAGTTTTGGCTCAGTTCAGTAGAATTCTTGGGGCACGTGGTGTCCAGTGAAGGTATTTAGGTAGATCCGAAGAAGATATAGGCGGTGCAGAGTTGGCCTATACCATCCTTAACTACAGAGATTAGGAGCTTCCTTGGTTTGGCGGGCTATTACCGTTGCTTTGTGGAGGGATTTTCGTCTATTGCTTCTCCCTTGACCGAATTGACCCAAAAGGGTGCTCCATTCAGGTTGTCGGACGAGTGTGAGGAGAGCTTTCAGAATCTCAAGACAGCTTTTACCACAGCTCCAGTGTTAGTTCTGCCATCAGCTTCAGGTTCTTATACCATGTATTGTGATGCCTCGAGGGTAGACATTGGTTGTGTTTTGATGTGGGAGGGTAGGGTGATTGCCTATGCCTCGCGTTAGTTGAAGACCCATGAGAAGAATTATCCGGTGTATGATCTTGAGTTAACAACCATTGTTCAAGCCTTGAAGATTTGGCACCACTATTTGTATGGGGTTCATTGTGAGATGTATACTGATCACCGGAGTCTGCAACATCTGTTCAAGCAGAAGGATCTTAATTTCCGTTAGCATAGATGGTTGGAGCTTCTCAAATACTATGATATCACTATTCTATACCATCCGGGGAAGGCCAATGTGGTAGCCGATGCCTTGAGTCGCCGGGCAGAGACTTTAGGGAGGTTAGCTTATCTTCCGGCATCAGAGGGACCTTTATCATTGGACGTTCAGGCCTTAGTTGGCCAGCTTGTTAGATTGGATATTTCGGAGCCTAGTCGGGTATTGGCTTGTGTGGTCTCCAGGTCTTTTCTTTATGACTGTATTAGGGAGCATCAATATGACGACCCCCACTTGCTCGTTCTTTAAGACACGGTTCAGCGAGGTGATGCTAGGGATGTGACTATTGATGATGACGACGTGATGAGGATTCAGGGCCGGATATGTGTGCCTAATGTATATGGGCTTCGGGAGTTGATTCTGGAGGAGGCCCACAACTCGCGGTATTCCATCCATTCGGGTGCCGCGAAGATGTACCAGGATTTGAGACATCACTATGGGTGTAGGCGGATGAAAAAGGATATTGTTGGGTTTGTGGCTCGGTGTCTCAACTATCAGCAAGTTAAGTATGAGCATCAGAGACCGGTGGCTTGCTTCAGAGATTAGATATTCCATAGTGGAAGTGGGAGCGGATCACCATGGACTTTGTAGTTGGACTCCCTCGAACTTCAGGGAAGTTCGATGCTATTTGGGTTATTGTGGATTGACTGACCATGTCTACACACTTCATTCCTCTTGGTACTACCTACACTTCAGAGCTGTTAGCTAAGATTTATATCCGAGAGTTTGTTCGCTTGCATGGTGTCCCGGTTTCCATCATTTCTGATAGAGGCACTCTATTCACATCTCAGTTTTGGAGGGCCATGCAGCGAGGGTTGGGTACTCAGGTTGAGTTGAGCACGACTTTTCACCCTGAAACGGACGGACAGTCCGAGCACACTATTAAGATATTGGAGGACATGTTGCGAGCTTGTGTTAGAGACTTTGGGGGTTCATGGGACCAATTTCTGCCACTCGCAGAGTTTGCATATAACAAAAGCTATCAGTCGAGTATCCAGATGGCTCCGTATGAGGTTTTATATGGGAGGAGGTGTAGATCTGTGGTGGGTTGGTTTTAGCTGGTGAGGCTACACTCTTGGGTACATATTTGGTGCAGGTGTGGTGGTCACAGATGCGGAAGCATGATTGCGGATGCGGAATTTGTCCAACTGGGCATTTAGAGCAAGTGCGGAGGTGTTGTCGCACATGCGAGCCCGCAATTGCGAGTGGTGAGCCGCAGATGCGCTCCTAGGACCGCAGATGGGTTGCGTAGGTGCGAAGATGGGGTTCGCAGGTGCGAGACTTCTGGGCAGAAACTATATAAGCCATACTTCGCGAATTTTTGCCTACTCTTCACCATTGTTTGCTGATTTTTGAGCTTTGGGCAGTGAAATCTAAGAGAGAAACAAGAGATATCAGTGAGGTAAGTTACGTGGGATTTATTACGTGTGTTTATGATGATTTCCCACTGTTTAGTCATGACATTGGTAGGAATTTAGGGTGAAGTTGAAGGGGTTAGGGCTTGAGTTTTGGAGAGTTTTAGGTGAGGGTTTGAGGGGCCAAACAGAGTCGGATTTTGACGAATTTGATATGGTTAGACTCAGAAGGGAATGAGCTATTTAGTTATGTAGTTTTTGACGGGTTTCGAGACATGGGCCCAGGGACCGGGTTTTAGCCTATTTCAAAATTTTGGCCTATTTTGTAGTTTTTCTTATAGAATTCGTTTCTTTAGACTATGTTGATAGTATTATTTTGATTATGGATAAATTCGGAATTTTTGGAGACCGAGTCGAGGGACGAGCGCATCCCTGAGTAGGATTTTACGTTGTTAAGGTAAGTAACAGTTTTAATTCTAGCCTTGAGGGTATAAACCCGGAGAATTAAATATCATGTGACTGTTTGGAGGTGATACCCACGCTAGGTGACGGGCGTGTGGGTGTACGCCGAGAGGGATTGAGACTTGATCCGTCCCGTGAGGTTGTGAGGCCTAATAACCATTATCTGTGTTTATGTGTTTACATGTCTGTTAAACTGGACTACCTTCATGTTAGAGATCATGCTTAGGCTTTGTTCATGCTCATATTAGTTGCACTCAGTCATAGAAATTCTTGTCAATGTTTACCTCAGTCTCTATTATCTTGTTAATACAATGTAATACTTGATTTGGGTTGTGTTCCTTTATTTGTTGAGAATTGTGAGGCTAGAGAGGTACATGATTGAGTGAGGCCAAGGGCCTTTTGTGAGATATTTTATAGCACGTGAGTTGTCCGTGGGGATCTAGATTGTACTATAGCACGTTATTTGTCCGTGCGGATCCATATATGATATTATAGAATGTGAGTTGTTCGTGTAGCACGTCAGTGGTCCGTGCAGATTAGCGCTTGGGCTGTAAGAGCCCCTCCGGAGTCTGAACACCCTTAATGAGGCAGGTACCTATTGAGCGCATGCATTGAGGGTTGAGTGATGGTGTGATGTTGCTGTGAGGTTTCATTTATTTTTGCTATTACTGCATTTATTTGCTAATTGCCTTGTAGTATTTGCTGATTCATGAAATTGCCTTTTTACTCCTGTTTATTCTTATCTGTGGAAGTAATAATGGAATTGTTATGCTTAGCTCGTCACTACTACTCAGCTCCTTAGTTATTTCTGTTACTTGCTGAGTTGGTTTTACTCATACTACACCCTGAACTTTATGTGCAGATTCAGGTGAGTTAGAGCGCGGCGATCATTGAGTTCAGGCCGGCTATCTTTGGAGACTGCAAGGTAGCTGCTAGCGTCCACAGGACCTTTTTACTCCTTTTATCTTCTATTCCTCTTTTTGGGTTGTATTGACAGACAAACAATTCATATATTAGTTTATAGATTTAGACGCTCATGACTTAGTGACACCCCGATGTTTGGGGCTCGTTTTTCGCATTTCTATATTTAAAATTAGAGTTGGCTTGTTTTATGAGGAATTCAAATATTGAATATGTTTTATTTAATTCTTATAGCCAAATTTGGTAGTAATATATTGGGAAATTGTCTTGCCATGTATCATGATAGGCGCCATCACGACATGGGTTATATTGGGTCGTGACAGTTACCAGTCGTTGATTCTACAATCTTTCTTCGATGGACAGAACATATGCTTTTTAAAGGTTAGAGTTGTTCGTCCCCTTTATGTTGTTTGAGCTCTAGGATTTTCTTCGTCACTGCTACAGTAATAGTGTTGAATATGTTGTTGCATGTGGTTTGATTTGGTAGGTATTTGTCTGATATAGTTATATATATACTTTGTGTTGGGTTTAAAATGTCTTTTGAATTAGTCACAATAATATTCTTCCTTGGAGGAAAAATCTCCATGGATAAGCTAAATTCCTTTACAGAGGAGGATTATATAGGTGGAGTTATTACTTATGCACTTGGTGTTGATGTAGATAGGTTCTCCTATTTTGAATTTCTAGGTTATGTTAAAGAATTTGGTTATAATCCTTCTTCTTCTCGTATTTATGTTAGGACACCTTATTGTCCTGGTTTGATAGAAATTAAAGTGGATATGGATATTATGGGTATTTGTCAGGTATTAAAAAAATGGGGATATCTTGGATATATTTGTGGAGCACATGGTTGATGAACCAATAGTGGTCCCCCCTCTTTTAGAATTTGGTCAAGACCTTGGGGGAAGTGAGGGTACCAAGTGCTCCTTTTGATACTACTGCCCCACCTGATGTTGCTGCCCTGTCTGAACCTGCTGCCCCATCTGAACCTGATGAATCTGAAGATGGTTTTAGTACTGAGAATAGTTCAGATTCAGATCATGTAGAGCTATTTGAAGAAGGGGAGGAAGATTATGGTAGTGATATACATGAGGAGTATAGGTAATTTAGGGAGGAAAGAATAATTGAGTAGAGAAAAAAGAGAAATGTTAGAGTTCCTGCAGCTGAGGGTATTAAGTTAGGAAAGAAATAGTAGATATGGGTTATGATGAGTATGAAGCTATGAGAGAGTCAGGACAAAGGAATCTGCTGGAGGGTAAAATAGGAGGTGATGAGCCATATTATCCTTCTGATGAGGCTGCCAGCTTTGAAACGGGTACAGATGTTGATGATGATGAAGGAAAGGGAGAGGTTAATCAAAGGAAACCCAAACCAAGAAGAAGAACGATTAAAAAAAGAATGATATTTGACCCAAACTGCAAGCAAATTGTATGGGAGTTTGGTCTTGCATTTGAGAGTGTTGAAAAGTTTAGAGAAACTCTTACTAGATTTGTTGTTGAAGACAAAGTTATTGTGCCAGAAGTACTTATGAGGCAAAATTGAAAAAGAATCTTGACTTCATGGAAAGATTAGGCGGCAAAGGAAGCATTGATGATTTTTTGTGGTATAATAAAGAAAGGTGGTCTAAGGTGTACTTCAAGTTCTTCATCAACTATGATAGTGTGGACAACAACATGTATGAAATCTTAAATTCCTGGATATTAGAGCCAATACATAAGACAATAATAACAATGCTTGATGAAATCAGAATGAAAATGATGAACAAGATTGGGCAACTGAGAGATTGCCAATGGTTGGATCTGTGATACCTCACCAATTGGATTGAATGTTTTACAAGACAACACAACCAAGTCAATGAAATGTGATATTATGTGGAATGGAGACACATGATATGAAGTGAAAGAAACTGAGTATCTGAAACATTTGGTTTCTTTACAAACCATGACATGCAGTTGCAGATCTTGGATGCTAAAAGGCATACCATGTGCTCATGCAGTAGCTGCCCTTCACTTTAAGAAGTTGGAGCCAATTAACTATGTTGCTCACTAATATACTAAAGAGACTTACTTGAAAGTGTACAACCATTACATTCAGCCTGCCTTTCATATATATATATATATATATATATATATATATATATATATATATATATATATATATATATATATATATACCCATTTGAACACTTTTGTGGTAATTTGGTGGGCTTGAATTAATCGATTTCTCCTAGGAATTTATAGGTTAATCCATAAAAATGTTAAGAAATAAGAAAGAGAACCATATACTAAGAGTGATTTCTAGTTATTTACAAACTAATAACTGAAGAATTACATATATAAAACCATATAACTATATAGAAACATAAAGCTGTAAAAACGGGGGTAATATCCAGAAACATAATTTAGTTAAAAATAGTAACTTACATGTTTACAGGAATGAGATTTTCCTTTCGTGAAACCCGAAAAGTTTACTGAACTTGAAAATTAAAAACTTGCACACTAAAGAATACAAATTTATTTATTTTACTGGCTTGAGATAGGAACTACTAAGACATACATAATATTTTACAAGTAGTATAATACAAGGTTTTTGAATGGTGGGTGGTGAAAATAGAGGGGTATTGGTGCTTTTTCTTCAGAGAGTTCTTGTTGATGTTGTTGTGTGTCCTTCTTCTTCATTATGTCGGCCCCCAGTGGGATTGTTTGAGCCTAGCGAGGCTCGATTTTTGGGTACATATTTGGTCCAAGATGCCCTAGATAAGGTGAAGGTGATTCAGGAGAGACTTCGCACAACCCAGTCCAGGCAGAAGAGTTATGCGGACCGGAAGGTTCGTGACTTGGCATTCATGGTTGGTGAGCGGGTCTTGCTTCGGGTATCGCCTATGAAGGGCGTCATGAGATTCGGGAAGAAGGGCAAGCTGAGCCCGAGGTTCATTGGTCCTTTTGAGATATTGCGGCGTGTTGGGAAGGTTGCTTACGAGCTTGCCTTGCCTCCCAGCCTAGCAGGAGTTCATACGGTATTCCACGTTTCTATGCTCTGGAAGTATCACGGTGATCCGACTCATGTATTGGATTTCATCTCAGTCTAGTTGGACAAGGATTTATCTTATGTTGAGGAGCCAGTATCCATTTTGGACAGGCAGGTCAGGAAGACCAAGTCAGAGAATATTGCTTCAGTAAAGGTCTAGTGGAGGGGTCAACTGGTCTAGGAGGCAACTTGGGAGACCGAGCAGGATATGCGCAGCCGTTACTCTCATCTTTTCACAGTTTCAGGTATGTCTTTATACTTGTTCGAGGACGAACGATTGTATTAAGAGGGGGAGAATGTAACGACCCGGCCGGTCGTTTTGAGAGTTAGATCCCCGATCCCCTAATAACTATTTCCCCACATTTGTTTTTGATTTTGGGATTTGTCGGAGTGATTGGTTATGGAATTCAGAGAGTTTTGGGACACTTAGTCCCTAGATGTGAGTTTAAGTCTTAGAATTTGGACTGTAGTCAGAACTATGTGAAGACGGATCTGGAATGGAATTGTGTCGACTCTATTAGCTCCGTTGAGTGATTTTGGGGTTAGGAGCGCGTCCGGAATGTGCTTTGGAGGTCTGTAGTAGATTTAGGCTTGACTTGGTGAAAGTTAGATTTTTGGTGATTTCGGCCGATAGAGGAAATTTTGATATCGATTTCGGAATGGAATTACGAAAGTGGTTGTAGGTTCATAGTATCATTTGTGACGTGTGTGTAAAATTTGAGGTCATTCGGACTAGATTTGATGTGGTTCGACGTCGTTTGTAGAATTTGGAAAATTCTAAGTTCTTAGGCTTGATTCCGTGCTCAATTCATGTTTTTGATGTTATTCAATGTGGTTTGAAGGCTCAACTAAGTTTGAATGATATTTTAGGAATAGTTGGTATGGTTGGTTGAGGTACCGGGGGCCTCGGGTGAGTTTCGGATGCTTAACGGATTAGTTTGGGACTTAGGCATGTTGCTGAAGTTGTTGCACCTGTTGTTTTCGCACCTGCGGATATTAGACCACAGAAGCGGCTGGGTAGCTGCAGAAGTGGATATGGACCTACGCAGCAGGGACTGTAGGTGCGGCTGGGGACCGGAGGTGCGGAACAGCAGATGCGACCCCAACCCGGATAAGTGACATTCGCACCTGCGATGATGTTTTCCGCAGGTGCGGGACCACAGATGCGGCCCCATGAGCGCAGATGTGGATATTGCTGGGCAGAAAGAGGATTCCGAGGGTTTGAAATTTTATAACACAAAGTTTGATTTAGAGCTCGGTGAGAGACGATTTCTCGAGGGATTTTGAGGGAGAACTATGGGTAACTAATTCTAACTCTATTTTGATCATATTACAATAATCTATTGTTGTTTTCATCGTCTAATGACGGAATTTGAGGGTAGAAGTTTGGAAATGGGGGAATAGGTTCCCCAATTGAAAATCTAGGTTTTGAATGGAAATTTTACGTTGGTTTTGGATGCTTTTTGTTCGAGTGAACTCGTGAGTGAATGGGGGTTCATAATTTGTGATTTTTACCCGATTCCGAGACGTGGTCCCAGGGAGTCATTTTGGTCATTTTTCCTAAATTTACGCTTTAGCTTCGAATGAATTAGTTAAATTAGTTACGTGTAGTTATATTTACATTATGTAATTAATTTGGATAGATTCAGGCCATTCAGAGTTGGATACTCATGGCAAGAGCGTGGTATCGAGTTGATTGAGCAGTTTGAGGTAAGTGGCTTGCCTAACCTTGTGTTGGGGAACTTCCCCTTAGGATGTTTGATATTAATTGATGTGTGGGCGCCGTGTACCTGAGGTGACAAGTACGTACACGGTCTATTATTGCAAAAATCCCATTTTTCCTTTCTAAGTCATAAATTGTTTTCCCTTATTAAATCGCACTAATACGTTTAATGGTTTAGCTTAGATTAAGGAAGCATGCTTACGTGTTTTAACTGCCTATTTGACATTCTGTGCGCCATGCTTAGTTAGATCCCTATTTTTCCTTATCTGTGTTAGTCTGAATTGTATAATTTGATGTCATACCTGTCATTTTATCTTACGTTGCATATTTACTTTAGGACTACAAACATATTACAGGAGATCCCTCAGCACTGCATATTTTCTTTGGGACTACAGACGTATTCTAAGAGATCCCCTGTCTTGCATATTTATTTTGGGATTACAGACGTATTCTAAGAGATCCCCAGCACTGCATATTTACTTCTGGTACTATGGACGTATTCTGGGAGATCCCCATGTACTGCATAATCATTCGGAACTACGAGAAGTATCCCGGGAGATTCCCCATTATGTTTACCTTGTTCCGAGCCGAGGGCTCCCTTAACTGTTAAATTTTCGAGAATTTCTTTAATTGTTTTACCGTAAAATTTACTTATATCTTTTACTGTTTAAATTATTATATTTACTCCGGTAGGGCCTTGAACCGACCTCATCACTACTCGACCGAGGTTAGGCTTGGAACTTACTGGGTACCATGGTGGTGTAATCATGCCCTTTCCTGCACATGTTTTCGTGTGTAGATCCAGGTATGAGCTATCAGCCTCGGTATTAGTGCGTGTTGTTGATTCCAGGAGACTTCAAGGTACTTCTTCTTGCGTCCGCAGATCCTCGGAGTCCCCTTCTACTCCCTCGGCATGAGACTTTTTTTTATTTTTTATCTTTAGACTTTTGTATAGTGATTCATATCAAGCTGTACTATTTTAGAGTGCACCATTTGAGTGTCTCACCAGGAGATCTATTAGCACCTTTGTAATATCCTTCGGAAATATCAACTAACTCAAAAAAAATCCATCCATTATTTTGGGTTACTCTAACCCAGCCAGATCCTGATATCTCGCCCTTCTTTTATACTACTTTTGTTGACCCCCATGGGGCATAACTGGAATGAGTGTGACCAATTGTACATACCTCTGTTACTATTGAAGGTAACTCAAAATGCTTATATCTCTCTCTGTGAGTTAAAACTACCGATAGTTTTCATTAACTGGGTACCTCGTATCCCTTTTCACCTTTCTTCTCTTACTTGCTGGAACTTATGTCTACTTTTCAATTCTCTTATTCCTTTTTACCATAAGAGTGGATATATATTCATGCATTAGGGATCCTTGTCAAGAAGCTTACACATCTTAGTATCCACATGTTCTGCTAGAGATCTTATATTTACTCATCATAAGCATGATGCAAAATCGAGTTCCTCTGACTCAACTCTTCCATAGCCACATTTAATCTCTTACCAACTGTCTTTCTGGATGTAGGTATCGTTTTATTACGAATAAAAGTTAGGATTTGAATTCTTATAATTAAGCTTTATCACATGATCAAGAGTAAGAAGAATGAGTGACAGTCAAAAATGCCATGTAGCTTATAAGTGTGGTGCACGACACACCCATAAACAAGACTCAACTAGACACGACTTGTATACTCCCTAGCACAGAACTGCTCTGATACCACTTTTGTCACGCCTCGAGCCTGGGGGAGAGACCGGTACCCGATGCCTCACCTATCCTTGCGTACCACTTGCAACTAAGACTCTGAACATGTAATGTCATACTTTGGACATGGGCCACATTACAAGATAATTTGCGAGGCAAGATAAAACTAAATAAAGACTAACGCTGACTAAATGCCAGCATAAAGCTGGCTCGTCAAGGCCGTCATAACTACTACAACTAACAAGCCAACAAAATATACATACATGGCCTAGGAGGCCAACATACTACAATAGCTGACAGGATATGTCTACAAGCCTCTACTTATGGATCTATTGTGATCGAAATAGCTCTCCGACCTACTCATAACATATATACATATATATACAAGATGTATATAAGGTTCTAGACTCGGAAACTCCGAAAGGCATAGAGCTTACCGATCAAGCTGAACTCGGGCAACACTTAATGAGGAGGTCTACCCGTCTGACTGTCTGAACCTGCACGCATGAAATGCAGCGCCCCCAGAAAAGGGACGCCAGTAGGAAATAATGTACCGAGTATGTAAGGAAATATACTGAAAGTTGAAACTGAGCTGATAATATAATAACTGAAAGTAACTGGGAGTCAAAGATAATCTGAATATATGCTTACCTTCTGATACTGACTCAACTCTCTCAATATAGTAAGTAAAATAGTTGTCCAACACTATAAGGCTCAATATATATATATATATATATATATATATATATATAGATTCTCTGCTCTCATGACTAGAAAAAAGAAACTCAATTTAATATGAAGTCCCGATAAGGAGAATATTGTAACTTACAAGACTAGGAAAATATACGTAAATTCCGGGATATGAATTTTTCTTTATGCCTCGTTATCATACTCATGTAATTACAAGATCATGCCAAAATGAAGAAAAGGGCTTAGCCTTAACATACCTGAAGTAGAGAAAAATTTCATATGATATTCTTGGAAAAGGTTGCACCGTACTCCGTTAGAATCGCAAAATTTCATGTTGCTAAAGTTCCAATAATTCTTTGAGAATGAAATTTGAATGGATAACGTTTAGGATCTGACTTAAGTGTCTTGAGAATGGAGTATGAAAGAGTTATAAGAATGCTAACGTATTGTCTTGGTATCCAAACATTGGAAATGAAATTTGCAAGAATTATAGTATGGTTTGGTTTGAAAGTTTTAAAGTTGGAGGTGTCTTGTAACTAAGGCACTAAGATGCCACCTAATATAAAATGACTTAGAGTCATTTTCTTTGTAAGGGGGCTTGCTGCCACGTTTTGGGGTGAGAAGTATTAATCTTTATCTAACTTATTTGTTAATTAGGTAATATCTCGTTACCCGGTAATTAATCAATTACCCCCATAATTAAGAATTGTCTCAAATTACTTAAAATTCTACTTATTTTTTACATACACACACACACACACATATACATATATATATATATATATATCATACTAACATGGACATATAGTACCTTATATGGTACTAGTCCATGAATATCATGTATTATCTCTCGGCCCGTAGTTTATCCCAAATCGACCACCTTCAACAAAACTCACTTTCTTCTATTTTCTTACCTTCTCTCCTTCACGAATTTACTCATCACTTGTTTGAAATAGCATAATACGTATAATTCCAAATTATTCTCATTCCCAAACTTACGTCGATTAACTTACGACGAAACTTTAACGTACAAGAATGCGGGATGTAACATCTTATTTCCGAGTTTTCATCAATTCACTTATGACATATTTTCACGTACGAAAATATGGGGTGTAACATGGATCGATTGCAAGACTATGATATCACCACATTTGTATCACCCGGGAAAGGCCAATGTGGTGGCCGATGCATTGAGTAGGAAGTCAGTGAGTATGGGCAGCCTTGCGTTCATTTTAGCCAATGAGAGGCCGTTAGCTTCAGATATTCAGACTTTGGCCAATTAGTTTGTGAGGTTGGATATTTTATAGCCCAGTCGTGTTCTAGCTTGTACAGTCGCTCGGCCTTCCTTGTTTGAGCGTATCAGAGATCGGCAGTATGATGGCCCTCACTAGATGATCCTTAGGGACACAGTTCGGCACGGTGGTACAAAGAAGGTTACAGTTGGGGATGGCGGTGTTTCGAGGATGCAGGGTCATGTATGTGTATCTAATGTTGATGGGCTTCATGAGTTGATCCTTGAGGAGGCTCATAGTTCTCGGTATTCTATTCACCCAGGCGCTGCCAAGATGTACCAGGACCTTCGGCAGCATTATTGGCGGATGAGGATGAAAAAGGATATAGTCGTTTATGTAGCTCGGTGCTTGAATTGCCAGTAGGTGAAATATGAGCATCAGAGGCCCGGTGGTTTGCTTCAGCGGATGGAGATTCCTGAGTGGAAGTGGGAGCGTATCATTATGGACTTTGTTATCGGATCCCCATGGACTCAGAAGAAGTTCGACGATGTGTGGATTATTATGGATAGGCTGACTAAGTCAACGCACTTCATTCTTGTGGTCGTTACCTATTCCTCGGAGCGGTTAGTAGAGATTTATATTCGGGATATCGTCCGTCTTCATGGTGTGCCCGTGTCCATCATTTCTGATTGAGGTACGCAGTTTATCTCGCACTTTTGGAGGGCAGTACAACGTGAGTTGGGTACGCGGGTTGAGTTGAGCATAACATTTCATCCTCAGACGAACGAGTAGTCCGAGCGTACTATTTAGATCTTGGAGGATATGCTCCGCTCTTGTGTCATAGACTTTGGAGGTTCTTGGAATCAGTTCTTGCCGTTAGCGGAGTTTGCCTACAACAACAATTATCAATCGAGCATCCAGATGGCTCCCTATGAGGCGTTATATGGTAGACGATGTTGATATCCGGTTGGGTGGTTTGAGCCGGGGAGGCTCGGTTATTGGGTACAGACCTAGTGCAGGATGCCTTGGATAAGGTTAAGATCATTCAGGAGAGACTTCGTACAACTCAGTACAGGCAAAAGAGTTATGCCGACCGTAAGGTTCGTGATATGGCATTCATGGTCGGGGAGACGGTGTTACTTCGGGTGTCGCCCATAAAGGGTGTCATGAGATTTGGGAAGAAGGGCAAGTTAGGCCCTAGATATATCGAACCTTTTGAGATTCTCGATAGAGTGGGAGAGGTGGCTTATAGACTTGCGATGCCTCCAGGGTTATCCTCAGTTCACCAAGTGTTCCATGTGTCCATGTTATGGAAGTGTCATGGTGACCCGTCCCACGTGTTAGGTTTCAGCTCTGTCCAGTTGGACAAGGATTTGGCTTATGAGGAGGAGTCGGTAGCCATTCTAGACCGCCAGATTCGTTAGTTGAGGTCAAAGAGTTACCCTTCAGTTCGAGTGCAGTGGAGAGGTCAGCATGTTGAGGCAGCTACTTGGGATTCTGAGTCGGACATGCGAAGTAGATATCCCCACTTGTTCGCCAGTTCGGGTACTTTTCTATGTCCGTTTGAGGACGAACGATTATTTTAGAGATGGAGATTGTGATGACCCAAGGGGTCATCTTGTGTTTTAGGACTTTATTCCACGCTCGTTAGCCTTAAAAATCTTATATTTATCCTTCTCGATTTACGTGCGCGGTCCGGGCGTAATTCCGGAAACCCTTTATGTGGAAAGTAGAAAAAATAATATTTTTGGAAATTTAAAATGATTTTTAGTTTACTTTGGTCAATGTTTTGAGTAAATAGACCCGGACCCCCGTTCCGACGATCCCGGTGAGTTTGTAGTAAAATATGGGATCTGGCGTATGCCCGGAATTGAACTCCGAGGTCCATAGCCCGAGAAATGAATTTTTGACTAAAATTGAATTTCAGAAAAATCTATGGTTTTAAAGTATGTGTTTAATGCTTGATCTTGATAGTATCGAGCCCGTATTTTGGTTCTGGCACCCGGTACAAGTCCGTTATAATATCTAAACCATGTGTGTAAAATTTGGTGAGAAACGGAGTTTATCTGACGTGGTTCGAACCTTGGTTTGAGAAAATAGAAGTTTTGAAACTATCTTTAAAATTTCATGCAATTTGGTGCTAAATCCGTAGTTTTAGGTGTTACTTTGACGATTTGGTCGCACGAGCTGGTCCGTATGATGTTTTTAGACTTATGTGCATGTTTGGTTTGGATCCCCGAGAGCTCGGGTGAGTTTCGGTTAGGCTGCAGAGTGATTTTGGAACTTGAAAATTTGCTGGTGTAACTGATGTCTGTAGCAGGCCTCTAATCTCGCAAATGCAAGATCAGGCTTCACAAATGCGAACCAAGCAGGGACGACATTTGCGTGGTTTTAACGCAAATGCGCAGAAAGCCCAGACCAACAGTTTATATTTATATTCGGTAGTGTCTCGACCTGACCTCGTCACTACTCTACCGAGGTTAGGCTTGATACTTACTGAGTACCACCATGTTGTACTCATACTACATTTCTACACATCTTTTTGTGCAGAAACAGGTACTTCGGACCGGGTCAGTTTTGATATTTATGCTCGGTGTGGCTGGAGACTTCAAGGTGTACCTGCTGGTCGTTCGCAGGCTCTGAAGTCACTTTATGATGTATTTAATTCTATTATTTCATTTATTTCCGGAACAATGATGTATTTATTACGTATAACTACTCCTAGAAAGGCTTATGACTTGTACTATCAGTTTTAGGAATTGTAAATTTATAGAGAATACAATTTCTAAGTTGTAGACGCTATTTATTTTATGTTGTTCAATATATGTTAGGCTTACCTAGTCCCTAAGATTAGGTGCCATCACGATACCCAATCGGAGGGGAATTTGGGGTGTGACAATTGATTTCTTGTGGAATAATGTTGAGTTTGAGGAAATTTATTTTCTGATGTTGGAATTAAGTTTCCATGCTGTTTTTGATCCTCGGTTACACGAAAACTGAGTGGGGAGTGGCGTGACAATGTTAGTATTGCAAATTTCAATGCCATAAGATATATCAACAGTTTGTATTCTTAATAGGATGAAAGTCAAATTTGTCTAAATACTAGGCATAAGGAGGTTTGGCATAAAATATGACCTGAATTGCTTACCTTTAGACTATTTTCAATCTCTAGCCGATGGGATAAAACTACTTTTGAAAGAAAACCTTATTCCATCTAAAAGAGATATTCGTTTATTCAGTGTCATATCAACCATAACATTAGTGCTTATTTTTCTAAGTTGAACTTTTAAAAATAAAAAATAAAATAAAGAATCCAAAAAATGCTCGATTTTGATCTATAGTTCTACATTTCATATACATGCAAACTTGCATCCATTTGATATTTGTGATACCTGTGAGCACGTGATTTTCGCCCGACGAAAAAATACTCCTACAAAAATCCACCAAAAATACTTAATTTAGGTTTCAATTAATTTTGTAGAATTAAAATCAAAGAAAACAAAGAAAAGAAATAAGGTGTTATAAATAGAATTCTATTTAAGGTGAATGTCTATATTTTAGAGAGATTTTAGGGATTTTACTTGGTGGCTAAGTCACTCTTTCCCTATAAATAGAAGGCTCCTATTCCATTGTAATTTATCCCAAAATTTAATAAGAATTTCCCCTCTCTCTCTCTCTCTTTCTCTGCAACATTGTTCTTGTTCTTTATTATTTCATAACACTTTATCAGCACGAGATTCTAATCAATTGAGTAGAAGCTTTGGAATTGAGCATAATGATTGTCAATTCTCCATGAACTTTCTTCATGATTAAATTCTGGATTTAAGGTAAGTATTTTACTTTATTTTTCTCTTTTAAATTCTTGTAATTCTATAATTTGATTTTAAATGCAAGTAAAGACAATAAACTTTGATTATAACTCCTATAGAGTTTGCAAGAAATTATAACCACCAAGGTGGTGAAATTTCTATGCCTTGCCATGATCAAATTCATGTATGATTGTGGGCAAAAAAGTAGAAATTCGTCCCGTTGAATTTGCTTCATTCTCATTCCCCTTAAGAGAATGTGATAGCAATATATGATAAGTCTGAAAGAAGACAAATTATTACCATGAAGGTATCAATGAGTGTGGACGTGGCAATAGACGAAATTATAATCGTCATATTTGTGATAATGAGAATAATAAGAATTCTCAAAATAATCTTTCACTCTTTGAAAGTAATATTTGTCATCGATTTGACATGAGATTTTGTAAAGCATATATAGATGATTATGGTTCATTCATGATGAGAATGTGACAACATCTGATTTATGAATACATATTCATTATTGGAAGAATATGAACGTGCTAGTGGTAGTGTATATACCACACCCACCTCTAAAAGGAGGTTTAATATGATATAAGGAAATAATGTCATTATTATGGCATGAATGGTCATTGGTCATGTACCTATTGTACGCCAAAATATTTTGGCAATGTGATTACTAAAGGATAACACTAATGCAAGAAACAGATCTTGCATATAATTTTGACAATGACCATAATTTATAACTTTCTCCTTGAAAGTAATATTCACCACATGGATGTTGATGAATATGTGGTAGTACCAAATTAATTGAGAGATCTGAAAAAACCAATTATTACTATTTTGGAGGAATACAATTGATTATCATGTCAATTTATTATGTTGTAGTAAGTCTCAAAGAAACATATTGAGTTTCTAAAGAATTCGCGAAAGCGATTGGTTATATTGAGATTATAAATAAAGGAAAGATTTAATATCTTCTATTACTACAACTTGTAGCAGGGTAATATGTATGTGAAAAGTTACCCGCTTTATTCCCCAGTTTGTACTACACAAATAAAAGAATACCACAATAAAGTGGATGTTCATTGATATAAAAACTCATATGATAATTAACTTGGAGTTTATTGATAATTGCACAAGTCATTGTGTAAACCTGAACTTTATCAATATTGATAATTTATTCAGCTGACATAATTGGTTTAGCCATATCAATTTAAGTATGATGTGCAAAAATGAAAGAGAATTCACATGGGTAAATATTAAAGAACTAGAAAATTCTTTATGAATTCTCTTATGTTGCATGTTCTCATTAATTAATAGACCAACTAAAAATTGGGATTGAATCCCATGAATGCTGGAAATATCAAAGGTGAATCTGGGCTCATTCACCTGCCATGTATACCACATAAGATGCATCTATGAGATGGTTACATGTGCGATTATTATTAACCTGCAACATGGTGTTTGCGAGGTAACTTGCTCAATAATTTAATTCAGAGCATCATTTCCAGATTTTTTTTATTCAAGATAGTTCATCTTGATAAGCTGGTTTCGTTTAGCAAAATGATTTAATGAGTGTCTTCACTTAATAGCTAAACTATTACTTATGAGAACAAAGTTATCTATATCAATTTGATATACGTTATACACAAAAGCATATTACATTCTACCCTCACAACTGGTTCAGGGTCAGGAACCAAATAATCCCATCTTATTGTTATTGATGCACAATGTATATTTTGATTAACACCATAATGCACAAAGATGAGTTCCCAAAATTGAAGAATAAAGTTAGTTTTTCTAACATGAGGGGGAGACATGATAAACAATTGAGAAAAAGTTACGTGGAAAGAATTATTATTTGTACATCTAGATCCTCGAATAAGATATTATGAACTTGAAGTTCATAAAAAGATAATTCATTTGCAACATATTGCAAAGCATGCCAGACGCATTTGCTGACCCAAAGATAATAACTATATTCTCATTACAAATGCTCCTATTAAGTCCTAGAAGGAAAAAGTCTATGGTACACTTAAAGTGTATAGACAAATCGGTTCAAATAAACTTCTTGATAAAGAAGATGAGCAAATGATCAAAATGATCATAATAAGGAGGCAAGTGATCTAGGAGATCACATGGCATAACACTTCATATTATCTCAGGAGAGATTCAGGTACTTGAATATGAATAAAGAAATCGTTGTGTTATGTCTATATGAAATAAGGAGATTGGAACCGATATAAAATGTTTGTCGACGATGTTGATAATAGCGCTAAGTATACATGAGGATCTTAAGTCTGTTGAGTATGGACACAAAAATATTGGCCAAATGGAAGAGACATAATTCGAATAGAATTGGTTTCATATGAAATACATGTAATTTTGGACAAGTAGTTCAAACACTCGTAAGTATAAAGTCAATGGTGTGTGCAATCATTTTCATGTATCTTATATGTCTGGCATGACATGAAAACTTGATGCACATCTAAAGTCTAATTAGATGACTTATATGAAAATCCCTGAAGGATATTGCTTAAAGTATATAGAATTCTTGGTCATGAAGTACTATATCCTAAGTGCAATTTGTGCACATTTCTATCTTGCTATAGTTATAAGCATGATAATGTGACAGTGAGAACTTTCAAGGTGCACCATATTCATTGGAGTTAATATGGATAATTTATTTACCAAATCTCTGCCGACGTCAACCTCCAAGAAGCTAGTGCACATGATTGGGATGCGAAAGCTCAAAGGATGTGCGTTGATGCTCTCATCAGGGAGAGTTTAATACGTGTTGTACTCTTTTTCCCTTATAAGGTTTTGTCCCACTGGGTTTTCCTTGCAAGGTTTTTAACGAGGCAACCAAAAGGCGCATTTCGAAACATGTGTACTCTTTTTCCTTTTTTAGAATTTTTTTCCCATTGAGTTTTATTTTAGTTAAGGTTTTAACAAGACACATTATTTGTTGAATAGACATTCAAGGGGGAGTGTTATAAATAGAATTCCATTTAAGGTGAATGTCTATATTTTAAAGAGATTTTAGGGATTTTACTTGGTGACTAAGTCACTATTTCCCTATAAATAGAAGGGTCCTATTCCATTATAATTCATCCCAAAATTCAATAAGAATTTCCTCTTTCTCTTTCTCTGCAAGATTGTTCTTGTTCTTTAGTATTTCATAACATAAGGAGTCTATTTGGTTTAAATCAAAATTGGGCCAAAAGTCACTTTAATGGCTCAAATCTGCTAAAACTGCCCCAACCCATGACCTGCCTGACCCAACCAGATACCACTCTCATTAAAGCCCTCCCCCTTCCCTCGAGCAAAAAAAGAAGAAAAAGCTGCGCCGCAGCATTTGTAAAAGAAAAACGCAGCAGCTGCTGCCTTCTTCTTCCTCCATAAACGACTTCCCTCAGCCCGAAACTAGCTGAAACTGCAGCTCAAATCCCATACCCGAGCAGCCCCGAAATCACTGTCAAAACCAGCCCTCTTTTTCGTCCAAAACGATCCCAAAACGATCCCGATTCCAGCTGAGAAACCACTCCAAAACCTCACCCGAACAGCCCCTGTTTTCCACCAGCAAAACCAGATCTAAAACCTGCAAATTCAATCCCGAAATCTCCTAAAAAACGACCTAAAAAACAGCTCGTTTTTCCAGCGAAAATCAGCTGAAAATCAGCACTAAACTGTCCCAAAATCAGCTCCAAACTCAGTAAAAAACAAGCTTTGAACCACCCTTAAACACCCACGAAAGCTCAGCTAACGACCCTCGATTCTACTACCGAAATGCTGCCGGAAATCACCACTAGAATGAGGTTTAACTCGAGGTTGCTGGGTTCGGCGAAGTTCTCGTCTGTAGATCTTTTGGGTTTGCAATTTTGGAGCTCCTCTTCATTGTAAGTGTTGGAAACTTTCAGCAATAAAGGTCCGATTTTGTTTATCCTTAATCTCTCTTATTGATATATGGCATATGCTTAGTTTTTGGTTTGAGTTTATTTTACATTTGTAGCCTAAAGTGACCTATTCTACAATTGTTGAAATTATCCATATATTTGTATGCTCGTATTGGTTTCGTCGTCTTGATTAAAACCTGTATGTTTGGATTTGTAGTTGGTCGATTTTGTAGGCATATAGCAACGGGCTATTGTTATTAAATTTGTTCCCGAGAGTTGAACGAAAAATCAATGAAACAATGGTGTTAAGTTCATTGGAGCCATGGATTTTAGTTTGAATTAATAAAAGTTGGGTTTGGAACTGACTATGGATAGCGGCGTGGTTTGATACAGCTAATGATTGGGCCAGTGATTAATCTTATAAATTCGGTGGGCTGTGTGGATTTACTAAGGTCATGCATCATAACGTTTGAGTTCGTATAACAAAATTTGGGGTTTAAGGCATTTTAACGTAATAGGCCACATGGGAATGGGTTTAAAGTGGATTGTTCAGTGTCATTGAAACATAATCTTTGGTCTTTTGATTTAAAACTATGAAGACCTGAACCTTAATAATTTTTGTGCTTCAGTTGTTGGGCTATAGAATATTGGTACATTGCTGGCCTATTTACTCCTTTAACTAATTTACTTTATATTCCACAACTATTCCATAGCCTATGGCTTTTGCAATAATCTCAAAGTTTAGGAAGAATAATGAATACTACTAGTATACTTTTAGGCACGCTTTTAATATAATGTCGTGATTGTGTAGACGTTCGCGTGACATAATTATGATTCTAAAATATAAATCAAAGTATGCGCTCGCGCGACTTTGGCCAAACAATCTTAAATAATTAAGTGTTGTGAATTGTGTACACGTACGCGTGACATGATTCTTGACGCGCCAAACGAGACGTGTACACGACTCTTTTTCAAGATAATACCATAAACGCCATATATTAAAAGTGTTAAAAAGGTAAATGCACATAGGTTCTAAAACGAGTAAGCAAACAATTTAATTAAGCCATGTATGATTAAAGCGACCATGCTAAAACCACGAAACCTAGTAATGCCTAACACCTTCTCTCGGGTTAACAGAATTCCTTACCCGGTCTTCTGTGTTCGCGGACCAAACATAGAGTCAAATTTCCTTGATTCGGGATTTAAAATAAATCGGTGACTTGGGACACCATAACAAATATCCAAAGTGGCGACTCTGATTAAATAAATAATCCCATTTCGATTAATGTCACTTAAATTGGAAAAACTCCCTATCCCTTCGGGAAAAGGAGGTGTGACAATACCTTCTTATCGTGGAATTGTAGTTGGATCAGGAAGGAACTCATTTAAGTGCTTGAATAATTTAAATTAAGGCAAGTTACAACAACCTATTGGATATCCTCTATCTCTTCCTTTTTTCGAATGTGTAAAGATCTTTTTTGATGTTGGAATTGAGTTTCCATGCTACTCTTAGTTTGGGGTTGCATGAAGTGGACTTGCATTTCAGAGTAGATTTCATATTATGCTTGCAATACACCTTCTTATTGGATTTGGGATTTGGCGTAGGAACATACACAAATGCTTGGATAAGCTTGTATGAAGTTCAAGTTAAAATCTCCTCTTTAGATATCCTCCATTTCTTATTTTGCAGATTATGAAACCATGATATCAAACTCCTTTAGTTAATTCCTAATTCTTTATCTCCATGAATGCAAATGCAACGGACGAATGATGTTGAAATAGGATTGCATGTCCCTGATTTGGCCTATACTTAACTTACGGAAATTATTTTGATGAGGATCATAACAACAACAACAACAACTACCCAGTAAAGTCCCACAAAGTGGGGTCTGGGGAGCGTAATGCGTACGCAGATCTTACCCCTACCCCGATAGGGCAGAGAGGCTGTTTTCAATTAGATCCTCAGCACAGGAAAGTAAAACAAGAAAAGAAAAGACAATTCATTAGTAACCCCAGCAACAATCATTGAAATAGTAGCCTAAACATGAAATCATAAAATAAATGACATGCAATAATATTAACCAGAAACTACCGTCCGGGAGCTCAATAAAATACGCAAGCCATCTATGGTAGACCCTACCCAACCCCGCCTCATCCCGGGAATGAAGTAAGAAAAGCTGTAGTACCCCCTATCCTACAACCCTGATGCTTGACCTCCAGACCTTCCTATCAAGGGCCATGTCCTCGGTAATCCGCATTCTTGCCATGTCCTGCCTAATCATCTCTCCCCAATACTTCTTAGGCCGCCCTCTACCTCTACTCGAGCCAACCACCGCCAACCGCTCACATCTCCTCACCGGGGCATCAAGGCTTCTCCTCCGCACGTGCCCGAACCATCTGAGCCTCGCTTTCCGCATCTTCTCATCCACCGGGGCCACCCCCACCTTCGCCCGAATATCTTCATACCTAATCCTATCTATCCTAGTGTGCCCGCACGTCCACCTGAGCATCGTCATCTCCGCTACCTTCATCCTCTGAATATATTGAGGAGGATCATAAAAGGATGAAAATTAGTTTGCAAAAGAAAAAGGGGAGGGGGGAGGACAGACGGACGGACGGTCGGACGAAAATCAATTTAGGAGTGGACCAATGACCACGTGTTTGTCTCATTTTCTAGTAACTGTTTGGGAAGTGCGATTCAGAATTAACATGCGTATGAACTTTGTTCTGAGGCTCTTATGTACTTATGTTGTTGGGTGTCTAGATATAAGCTATTTGTGAAAATTACATCTATTTGTTTTATTTTTTGATAAGTTACAATTAATTGTTTATCCGGTTATGTTCACAACTTATTTGGCAGGAGCAGGCAGATGTGAAAAATAAAAAAGTTTCGGGAACTATAATAAGAAGATCTACTGCTGTTGCTTACACCAACACCCGGCTAATAGCAACAGTGCTGCAGTTTGCTTAAGAGTCCTAGTGGCTCTGTTCAATGCTGAAATCTTTGTTTCTGAGATTTGCTACTAACTCACAGAAAGTGAAAGCCAATGGCAGAAGAAAATGGTCAATTTTTTTGTACAGATTTTCAAGAATCTACATCTGCTAGATTTAATACAGATGTACAGGCAAATAACAACTTTCACGGGCCAGGTCTTCCTGGTCTTAAGAGGAGAGGCCAAGGTCACGGTTGTCGCTCTTGGATAAAGATTGATGAGCATGGGAATTCGAAGATTTTGGAATTGGATAAAGCTACTGTTATGAAACATTGTGCTTTGCCAGCCCGTGATCTCCGTCTTTTGGACCCTAAGTTTATCTATCCTTCCACAATATTAGGGCGAGAGCAAGCTATTGTGGTAAACCTTGAACAGATCAGATGCGTCATCACAGCTGATGAGGTTATACTGATGAATTCTTTGGATGGTTGTGTACTGCAATACGAGTCTGAATTGTGTAAACGCCTTCAGACAAATAAAGATCAGCCGGGTAAATCCCCATTTCTATTTAGTCTTTCTGCACTAAACCTTAGTTTTCCTCAAAGCGATGAAAACCAGTGAATACTAGTTTCTGGGGAAGAGTTGAAAGCCAGTGAATTCTATTCTTTGCATCATAATTTTGACAAAAATAAACTATTCTGCCCCTCCATTAAGTCCCTACTATATCTCCGTGCTGGTTTAACTGTTAATTATGGCTTTTCAACACCCATTAGACCAACTTGCAAAGTGAGATAACCGTTAATGTATTGAAAGTAAACTGACAGTTTCAGAAACTACTTGGATATTCCAGCACTTAAACTTTGCATTCCGGGGTTAAAAGGAGAAGTGAAAGACATCTTCTCATAGAAAAACCTGTCTCACTCTTGGAAAGGCAAAATAGAATAACAAATCGCACAGCTGTACTTCTCAGAGTTGGATTAGTATAATTTTATAAGTAAAGAGCGGAATACAGAGAGCCTATTTTTGTAAGGTGCCTACATTGAAAACGTTTTAGATAGAGGCGTAGTTATTGAATGTCATGCTTTATGTTCAAATCAGATCCACGTAACTCTTGAGTTGTTGTTGTTGTTGTTGTTGTTGCTGTAACTCTTGAGTTATTGGACATATGGCACCACTAATACAAGAAATGCAAGATGAGTTAATGAAATCGACTAGTCTTCCCCCTAAATGAGAAATGTTGAATAAGGGGTAAGCTTGTGACGTTCCATGTCGGGAGTGAAATCACGTGTTGTTTGGTTTTTTCTTTTTAATGTTTGTATCTGGTATTTGATCAACGATTATCAATATGCTTGTATAAACATAATAAAACTTCTGAACATGTATATATATATATATATATATATTATCTTTTTTTTTTTGCACACACACCCCACAGATCAAGAAGTCCTGGAAACAATTCTTGACTCCTTTTTTGGCTTTTTTCTCATAGCATCTGAAGCTGTCCGTGAGTCTGCATAAATAAGGGGAATTATTTAAAATAAAAGAATGGAGAACCTGCATGATGCTATAAGTTGGACATGTTTTCTCACTATTGGAAAATGACTTTTTATTCTGGAAATTTTATTTTGTGTAACCGCGATATTTCTATGACACTAACTGCACATTATGGACATATAAAGATCTCAATTGAAAGGAAACATAGGAAAAAAGAAAAATGATAAACATTAAAGGTATTGAGTATAGTCTTTCTTGTACTCCAAGTTTGTTATCATAGTCATGTTATCCAGCTGCTTTTGTCCATATAGAAAGAAATAGAAATTAGCCTTATAATGTTTTTCATTCCACATTGTTTGTGCTTTCGAGTGACAGCTTGGCTTGCATCTCTGACTTTAATTTATCAAACTTCTGTACGTATTATCTGTAGCTCTCACTTGTCAATAAAACAGAGTATCTATAGCTATTAGAAGCAATTGAGTCTATCCCCTCTATTATAAACGTACGATACTTGAGCATGTTCAGCAACAGATGGTGTTTTTGTTGTTTGAGTAAGGGCAGCCTGGTGCACGCATTCACACAGGGTACGGAGAAGGGCCGCATCTCTGTGATGCAGGCAGCCTACCCTAATGCAAGTATCAATGGTGATTCCACGGTTGTTTTTGTAGTTTGAGTGATGCATGTAATTATGGTGATTATTCTGCAATGTTATCTCTCCTTTTCATTTATTTACCATAACGTCATATGCCTTTTGTTACAACAGCAAATACACCATCCCGAACTTGTTCGCGTCTGTTCTATGAATCCTCTATATCCATTTATTTCCTATGTTATGTGTCATTTGACATATTTCAAAATTTTCACAATGGGTGTGTTTCAATTCAGATGGTCTTCCTTTCGAATTCAGAGCCCTTGAGCTTGCTTTGGAGCTAACTTGCTTGTCTCTTGATGCTCAGGTATGCGGCAGACTCACTCAGTGGCTGATTGAAAACCTCTTTTTTCCTGTAATAAACTAGAATGTACTAGCACTAATATATGCCATTTATGCATAATGCGATAAGGATCATCAAGAACGGCAAAGAGGAGTTATAGAATATCTTTAAAGCTTAGTTGCAGTTTGACCCATTCTAAGTTAAGAGCTTTCATTGTTTTGTTGGTTACTAAAAATGGATTCAAGATACCGATCAAAGAAATGGATTTCAAGATGCTTCTCGTCAATTGCTTTTGGATGTTAGAAAATCCCTTCCATGTTGTTTATTACTCAGTTTTGTTACTACCATAATGTGAAGTGTTGGGCTGAAAAATTTAAGAGCATGCACTTTGATATGGTTTTCTTTTCTCTGTATGCAGTACCTCAAACAAATTAAAGTAATTTCTCAATTAAACATTATGTTCTGAATCAAAATTTATTTTTTCATGTCGTTCTTACTTTAACAGGTGAAAGAATTAGAATTGGAAATATATCCAGTGCTTGATGAACTAGCATCATCTATTAACACTCTAAATCTGGAACGAGTCCGTAGATTGAAAGGTCAGCTGCTTGCCTTGACTCAGCGAGTCCAAAAGGTATGATTGTTAGGCGTTCTGACAACGCTTGGTAACTTCTTAGGCTGCTTTAAAAACTTTTTAAAATGAATGTTCAGGTCTGTGATGAAATAGAACATCTAATGGATGATGATGGTGACATGGCTGAGATGTACTTAACAGAGAAGAAACAAAGGAAAGAGGATTTTCTTAATAATGATTTATATGATCAACCAGATGTATTTGGCAAAAATAGAGGAGCAGCAAGATCTGCTCCGGTCTCACCTGTATCATCAACTACGGGGGTGCCGAAGTTGCAACGAGCATTCAGTAATGTGAGCTCAAGCAAACACGGAAGCTTTTCAGCTTCATCTAATGGCCAAGAAAATATTGATCAACTTGAAATGTTGCTTGAAGCATATTTTGTTGTCATCGACAGCACTCTCAACAAGTTGTTATCAGTAAGAGATTCTTATGTTACACAAGTAGTTATCAGTAAGAGATTCTTATGTTACTAGCTTTTCTTCTTGAATATTGTCCACAAAATCTTATATTTATAGTGCAGCATTAATTAAATTAGAATAAACTAAACAGTTCCTGATAGATTCAAGAGATGCTTTTAGAGATAAATTACCATTCCTACCAACCAAAAAAAAGTCAGCAATCATATATTTTATTTCCTAATATATAGCCTCAGGTTCTGGTTTATGGATAAGGAGAGAATTATGGGAATAATCTAGCACCTGATTAATATATTAGTGGGTAGACTAAGTAGACCTTATATTACTATGTACAACGACAAAAACCCAATGTAATCCCATAAGTGGGTTCTGGGGAAGATAGTGTGTACGCTGCCTTATCCTACCTTGCGAATATAGAGGCTATTTCCGATAGACCTTATATTACTCTTTGACCCCTACATTTCTTCCTAACCGTGGGCGACTCATTCACTTTCTTTCTCTTTTTTCTTTAGCATGTAAGTTGTTTAGGTACTTAATCTACCCCTAGTTATTATCTTAGTTTCAACTGAACACATGACATGAGAGATCTTCAATAGAGTCAAAAATTGCATAGGCCGAGATCTTTCCCAATAACCTATGTTGCGCAGACTCTCCAAAATGCTACCGCACCCGTGTCGGTTCTTCAAAAAATACACTACTTTTGGAGGATCAAACACACACCCGACCATATTTTCGGAGAGTCCGAGCAACATAGCCAATAACTCATTTCCTTTCCTATTTTTCTTTTTTACTTTTTTTTGAGGGGGGGGGGGGTTATTTGGACTGGTGAGCAATGACTAGTGCGTGACCCCCTAAATATTGATTCGGCATTACAACCAAGGAGTTTGTATTTCTCACTTCCATTGTCTCTGGTGTTGCAGCTTAAAGAATATATCGACGATACAGAGGATCTGATCAATATAAAACTGGTAAGACTAACAAGCAGATAGTGTTTCTGTGCAGCTTTGCATATATATATATATATATATATATATATATATAGTGTGCGCGCACATGCTTATAAAACTGGTAAGACTAACAAGCAGATAGTGTTTCTGTGCAGCTTTGCATATATATATATATATATATATATATATATATAGTGTGCGCGCACATGCTTATAAAACTGGTAAGACTAACAAGCAGATAGTGTTTCTGTGCAGCTTTGCATATATATATATATATATATATATATATATATAGTGTGCGCGCACATGCTTATAAAACTGGTAAGACTAACAAGCAGATAGTGTTTCTGTGCAGCTTTGCATATATATATATATATATATATATATATATATATAGTGTGCGCGCACATGCTTATAAAACTCATGAAACTCACTCCAGTTTTTATTCTGTAACAGGGGACTGTCCAGAATCAGCTAATACAATTTGAGTTGCTTCTAACAGCTGCAACTTTTGTGGCTGCTATATTTGCTATGGTGACTGGAATATTCGGAATGAACTTGAAAACCACAGTTTTTGACGATCCAGATGGGTTTAACTGGGTTCTTATCATCACTGGAATCTTTTGTTTGGTCTTGTACATTGCTTTCTTGATTTACTTTAAGCATAAGAAACTCTTTCCACTGTAAACAAATCGTTACTTTTAGTGTGGAAATTGACATGCGATCATTTGATTCTTCATTTTCTCGTCTTGCTCTATGCATTAACTCGACACGGCCTAATTTTCATTAGCTTTTATTTCAGCTATTATTGCTCTTTTCTGCATTTGATTGGGAAAAGTAGACTAAGGGGTCGTTATAAGAATGATGCTTAATAGGGTGTATTAATAATGTTGATATTAGTTATGCTGAGATTATTCTTATTCACGGTTTGTTTTGGTATATTAAAGCATTGCATAGTTTCTATAAAGATTGCTTATTTACAAAAATACCATTCATATTAACTTTGTACTTTATTTTTATTTCAATAGTTAATAACTAATTTCATGTTCCACTTTTTTTTGTAAAAAAATCTTTTTTGTTTTGTTTTCCCCATTCAAATTGCCACTAGGAGTAGTAATTTTTGTACATTTTTTTTTTGATTTTAATACGAACTTTCATTACTTAGTTAATACCATTTTTGTACATGTAACAACTAGTAGCTGATCTCTTTCTGCCCATCAGTTTACAGAATCAAATTGCAACTAGCAGATCATATTTGCATTAATCTAAACAAAGCAAATAAATAAGCCACAAATATACACGTTCCTACATGATCATATTTCAACAACTAAAAGTACGGAAAATAGTGAAATCTACCTTTGAGCTATTGACTTAGGGCTAAAAGTACCTTCCGTCCACCTATCTATACTATCGCGAAGGCTCTTAGCGAAATGTTGTTTCGCCTTTTCTATCCTTCAAAAGAAAATAGTCAATTGATTATTTTACTTATATTTAAAAGTAGTCATTTAATTATTTTTCTAAAATTTAGGACTTCAAATTCAACTAAATTTCGGTGTATTAAATTTTTTCTTATTTTAGTCATGTAATGTAACATATTAAAAAAAAAAAATTTAATAACAAATAGAACGGTCAATTCTTTTCAAATATTTTAGGCAAAACTTTTTGAGCACTTTAATTTTTTTAACGTCTGGGATTCTTTACTTTCCATAAAGGAAAAAAGATTCTTCAAAGTGATCTTTTCCATGAGTAAAGAGTAATTATTGACGTGGCTTTGAAATTTCAATAGGTACAACACAATTTCAATATGATCAGACATCACTATTCAATTACTAGTATATATTTATAAATAAAACACAAAGGCCTAAATATTTTAGGTCAAAATTTTGAACACTTTTAACTACTTTTAGGTTTAGAAAATACAATAACTTCCATAAGGATTTATAAATCTAATACCTTCAAATCTCGCTATAACAGTCGTATTTGTTTCAATATTTTTTGGATGTTATTGTAAAGTATTGTTATAGAGGAAATATATTATAATATAACATAAAAAATCAGTTCAGAGAGAAGTTAGCTATTATAGTAAATACCTGTTAGTATATAATAATGTTGTTATAGAGAGGTCTGACCGTAAAAATATTTTACACAATCGATATAACAAAATTCTTTTATGTTTGTAACTAAAGTTAACTTTCATAAGGATTTATAATCTTGTAAAAATATTCTGCGCCGTCAACATAACAAATTTTTTTAGTTTTCACAGGGAATATAAATCTAATGAAATATGCAACTCTAATTTTTTTTTGGTTCTCTACTTAATATTTGGTACTTGCATTGGGGTCGATGAAATCCTTCACACTGAAGATTTAAATAAAATATCTTTGACTAAATGAATCTGCTAGATTTACAATAGTTGAAGGAATCTTCCAAGTATCACTGCAACATGATTAAAACTTTTTCCAAAGTTTAAATCCCTTTTGAATTAATTAATCAATCGTTTATTATATTTACACATATCTATCTTTTTTGTTAATACAATTTTTTTTGGTTTAAAACAGCCAAACATTTCCGTTTCTTTTGTTTCCTTTTAAATAAAATACAAAATCTGTAAAACCCAAACGAGGCAGTGACAAAAAAAAGGCGATGTTAGATGCTACTTTTTTCTTTTAAATAGATCCAGATTATGAAAGTTTTACTTTTAAAATATTAATTAATTGTAGCAACATTCAATTTAATTTTCATGGAACAAGAATAATAGATAAATAGATTATGATAAAATCATATAAGTATATGGATTAGGTACCCTAAGTTCATTTCTTGACTTTTGAGAAAAGAAGAAAATGAATGCGATAATATAAACATGTCGAATAGAAGGAAAAAAAACGAGTGGAGCTTTTTCTCTATTGAGTATTCTAAATAGGCTGGACATTTATTTTCAGAAACTTAGGAACATTAATCATTACTCTCTATTTTATAACTGTAGACATATAAATTTTGTTGGAAATAAATCCGCAAAATAATTGGAACTATATTTTAAAATTCAAGATATATTAGTTCAAATAAATTTATTGGGCTAATATAATTGATTTAATTATATAAGTCCAATATATATGGATTAAATAAATAAGTCTTAATCCATTGGGCTAGCCCATTTGGTTGGGCTAAAGTGATGAGCCCACTTTATTAGGCCCAAGATGTCATCTTCCTAGAGGCCCATTTTGGTGCCACGTGTCAAATGACGTGGCACGCCAAGTCAAACGGAAGAGCCAATAAGATCATGCCACGTGTCAAAATGACAAGGCATGGCAAGTCACATTAATAGGCCAATGAAATCGCGCCACATGTGTAAGTGACATGTTCTGGCCAATCACATGCGGCCTTGTTACACTTCAATTTGATTGGTCGAAAAGAGTTTGTTCTTATCATAACTCTTTCATCCCACAACTATAAATAGGGGTCTTTATAACTTAGAAAAAAGACCAGAAGTTATAACAAGAAGCAAGAGAGAGCTCGTGGATCAAATGCCGCAAATTTTTCTACAAGTTTCAAGCTTAAAGCAATCAAGTTCAAGTTCAAGAAATCAAGTTCAAGCTCAAGAACGAAGAACAATTCAAGTATTCAAGATCAAGAACGAAGTCAAATCAAATACAAGGCATTCAAGATCAAGGCTGCTTGTTTGTGATACAATTTGTGGCAACAATCAAAGTGTTCGCGACGGATAAATCAAATTCAAATTCAAGATCAAGCTCAAAGGACCTTGAATTCATACTAGAAAAGTAGAATCAGAGGATTCATAGAGATTGTAACACTCAAATATTTAAAATAAAATACTACGATTGTTGCAATATTTTTCGGTCCTGATTTTATTTTCTCGACGCAAATTTATTGTCTACAAATTCTGGCACGCCCAGTGGGAAAATATCTACCTCTCATCTCAACTTTTCAATCATCAAATTTCAAGAACAACGAAATGGCTTCCAAGAAAATCAACTCAAGTTCAACTTCCGCCAAGGCTGCTAATTCCAGGTTCTATGCTGATGTGGAAAACATACACGGAGTTATCTTTGGAAGCTTTGGGCCAGTTACGAGGAGCAAATCAAGCTCGTTAGGACAACAAGTACCCCAAGTGTCGTCCGCATCTACCCCTGTTTTCGCATCTTCATCCTCAAAAGGAGCAAGATCTTCCACAAACACACCGGAAGGAGGAAGCGATGTTACTGAAAAGATCAAGAAGACTCTTGCTCTGCTTGACCTCTCCGGATCCAAGCACTCTTCTGTGAAGGAAGATGATGACACTTCAAGTGATGGATCCTTCCCACTTACACCACAGAGCGTGAGCCAATCAAGGATCAATCTGTGTGAAAATCCGTGCTACTCTCCATCATCCACAACAATCATGCAAGCCATGGTGACAAACACTTCATCTATGGAGGAGCAGTTGGCAAACCTAACGGAAGCAATCACTAGCTTGACCAAATGCATGCAAAATCAAGATGCTAGAATTGACAAGCTAACAGACAGGGTCGGAATCTTGATGGAAGAAGAATCTACCCATGCACCTGGCAAAGTCCCAGAAGTTCAAGAGATTGATCCTCCCCCAAGACAAGTTGCATCCAATAAGGCTATCCCTATCTTGTCTGAAGGGATGATTCCGATCGATTAACTGAAGGAGTTCATCGAAGGAACTATCAAAAGAAAGTACGAAGTTTNTTTGTTGAGACATGCAACAATGCTGGAACTTATGGAGATTACCTCGTCAAGCAGTTTGTCCGCTCATTAAAAGGAAATGCTTTTGATTGGTACACGCACCTCGAGGCTGGATCTGTTGATAGCTGGGATCAATGAGAGCAAGAATTCCTCAATCGCTTTATAGCACGAGACGTACTGTGAGTATGATAGAACTCACAAATACTCGTCAACGAAAGAGTGAACCAGTTGTCGACTTTATAGATCGTTGGAGGAATACAAGCCTCAACTGTAAAGACAGGCTTAGTGAAGCTTCTGGCATAGAGATGTGCATCCAAGGTATGCATTGGGTATTGCGTTACATCTTGCAAGGTATCAAGCCTAACACATTTGAAGAACTTGAAACTCGTTCCCATGACATGGAGTTGAGCATGGCCTCCGCTGCAAATGAAAGGCTGCCCATCTATGAACCTCGCAAAGGAAATGACAAGCAAGAAGTTAGAAAATGGAGCAAGTTTGTACCAAGATCCAAAAATAAAGAAGCTATGAATGTCAACACATCACCTGCGAAGTTCGCGACGAAAGTGAGCAATAAGCAGAGTATGAGATCCACTCCGTTTCAAGATAATCCAAGTGGAAAGTTGACTCTATGAGAGATGCAAGAGAAAGAGTACCCATTTCTGGATTCTGATGTGCCGACTATTTTTGAAGAACTCCTCGAGTTCTGGAGATGAAGCGGCCAAATGAAGCTGGGAGAACAAATGACCCAAATTACTGCAAGTACCATCGACTCATGAGCCATCCTCTAGAGAAGTGCTTTGTCTTCATGGACAAAGTTATGGACTTGGCTCGCGAAAAGAAGATCGTGCTTGAAGATGAGAAAGCAAGCGCAAACCAAGTTTCTATCACCTTTGGCTCATTTAGTCCGGATGAATTATGCGATTTTAAAGAAAGTAAATAGGAAGAATTACTGGAAAACCACAAAGTTGAAGACCATCAACCTGAAGACGATGGAGGTTGGACGTTGGTAACTCGTCGTAGGCACCACAAAAGGAGCCCACGAAAAGGATCAATGGAACAACCAACAAGGAGCATTATGGTGAAAAGACCTAGGAGATGGAATCCAGTTAAGCATGTAAAAAGAGCGAAAGTGGAGGTGCACCACCCTTAAAATCCACGACATCCAGTGACCTTGGAGGATTTTGTACCAAGTTGGTTCCGCACGAAGATCTCCCATGGGGGTATCGATGCCTCTTGTTGCCATACTGACGAAGGGAAAGAAAAGAGTGATGGCCTACCATTGGCACCATCTTCGGAAAAGCTCATCGAGTCCACTCCTCAAGAAGTTAATGCTTGTGAGGAAAAAGTCACATTCACAAATGACGATCTTCTACTAGGTGATATTCCTCATAACCGCCCGTTGTACCTGGTTGGCTATATGCGTGATGAAAGGGTAAATCGAATTTTCGTTGATGGAGGATCCTTAGTGAACATTTTGCCAATTCACACTGTGAAACAACTTGGTATTCCCCTGAACAAACTCTCAGAAAGTCGTGTGATGATCCAAAGATTCAACCATGGGGGGCAAAGATCCATAGGCGCGATCAGGCTGGGAATCACCATTGAAGATATGCAATCAAGGGCATGGCTGCATGTGATCAACACGAAGACTTCATACAATGTCTTTCTTGGAAGGCCTTGGATACATGAGAATAAAGTAGTCCCGTCTACCTACCATCAATGTTTAAAATACTACGAGGGCGAAGTCGAGAAGACGATAATTGCCGATGATGCGCCATTCACCGAGGCAGAGTCACACTTGGCTGATGCAAAGTTCTACTTGAAGAACCACATTGTGAAGGAGCTAAAAGCTGATGATGGAACAAAAAGCAAGAATGACGAGCCCATAGCTAAAAGAGCTGAGGTAACTATCGGTAAAGCCAAAGTTGTTACTGAGGAGGTACAACCCAACGTGAATAAATCTCATAGAGGGGGTGCTGCATCTCATGGCAAGAAAGTAAGTCCTAAGCTCCAATACGTCCCTAAAAGGAAGAAAGACGAGGGTTAATCATCTAATCTCCAAACCAACACACTAAAGGAGTTAACTCTTCCGATAAAACGAATTGAGGCAGTAAAGTTGTCCTCAAAGCCTCTTGCAGGGTTTGTAGCTCAAAATCATTTGCAGAATGTGGCACTCCCTACAAAGCAAACAGATGAAGGTTTTGATCCTAACACTTACAAGTTATTTGCGAAAGCTGCATATAATCCCGACGATCCTTCAAAGTTAGGGAATCTCCCATCAGAAGCTGCAACGAGGCAACCACGTGAAGGTTTGGGATACAAGCAACCATCACCAGTACGCATCTCCATCAGAAGGGCGAGTAGCAATCGCATCACTGTAGAAGACGAATCCGCCGTTCCTAACAGGCCTTCTGTTTTTGACAGACTCGGAAAATCAACTGTGAGAACTTCCGTATTTGAGAGATTGGCTCCATTAAAGAAGGTGAATAAGTTCTAGAGAAATTATCAAAATACAAGAACACCCGCTTTGCCCAAAATTTAGAGGATCTTTAAAGATTTCCAAAGTTTGGTTCCTTCTAGAATGAGGCGACAAACATAAGTCATGGTTTCGTGTGATGAAGTACTGAAGGTGAAACCATACACTGTGGTATACACTAAAGAACATGATGAAGACGAAGAAAGTGTGGGTTCTTCGTAAATGTTACTGCACAAAGCGAGCATGGTGTTTTATCTCTAATGGAGGATGATGAGAAATTGGACGATGTTTCATCGTGTTATCACATATCCTTCAACGATGGGGACCCTCAAGAAAATGAAGATGTGAAAGATGCTCCCCCGGAACTTGAAGAAGGGGTGAAGGCAACTGTTGATGCTTTAAAAGAAGTTAACCTTGGCACCGATGAAGAACCAACCCACCTACCTAAGTGCTTTACTAGAAGTTGATGAAGAAAGCACTTATATTGAGTTGCTCAAGGAGTTTAGGGATGTCTTTGATTGGAGTTACAAAGAAATTCTTGGCTTGGACCCTAAAGTGGTAGTCCATCACCTTGCGGTCAAAAATGACACTCGTCCTGTTAAGCAAGCTCAAAGGCGCTTTAGGACGGACTTGGTTCCCCTGATTGAAACCGAAGTTAACAAACTCATTGAAGCGGGATTTATTCGGGAGGTTAAATACCCAACATGGGTTTCAAGTATTGTCCCTGTATGGAAGAAGAATGGCCAGATTCGAGTATGTGTTGACTTTAGGGATCTCAACAATGCGTGTCCCAAAGATGAATTCCCGCTACCTATTCCAGAGCTGATGATCGATGCTACTACTGGTTACGAGGCAATGTCTTTCATGGACGGTTCGTCGGTCCGCATGGCACCAAAAGATGAAGAGCTTACTGCATTCTGTACCCCCAAGGGTATTTATTGCTACAAGGTGATGCATTTTGGCTTGAAGAACGCTGGTGCTACTTACCAAAGGGCTATGCAGAATATTTTCGACCATCTTCTGCACAAGAATGTCGAATGCTATGTTGACGACTTGGTGGTAAAATCAAGAAAGAAGGGCGACCACTTGAAAGACTTGAGAATGGTATTTGAGTTGCTCTGGAGGTACCAACTTAGGATGAACCCATTGAAATGTGCATTTGGATTTACTTCTGGAAAGTTCCTTGGTTTCATTGTCCGACATCGAGGGATCGAAATAAGCCAAAATGGATGCTATTTTGAAAATGCCCGAGCCTCGGGATATTCATGAATTAAAAAGTATGCAAGGAAAGCTAGCATACCTTAGGAGTTCATATCGAACCTAGCTGGAAGGTGCCAACCATTTAGTCGCCTCATGAAGAAAGGCATTCCTTTCAAGTGGGACCAAGCTTGTGGCAACACCTTCGAAAGTATCAAAGCCTACTTGATGAAGCCTCCAGTTTTAGCAGCTCCTATACCTGGAAAGCCATTGATACTATACATTGCGGCGCAAAAAAGGTCTGTTGGAACACTGTTGGCCCAAGAAAATAGTGAGGGGAAAGAAAACTCCCTTTACTATTTGAGCAGGATGATGACACCAAATGAGCTGAATTATTCGCCAATTGAAAAGCTGTGTTTGGTGCTAGTCTTCTCAATTCAAAAGTTGAAGCACTACTTTTAAGCTCATGTTGTCCGTCTTGTTTCCAAAGCAACTCCCATCAAGTTCGTGATGTCAAAGACCGTTCTTAGTGATCGACTAGTGAGATGGTATCTCCAATTTCAACAATTCGAGATTTTGTACATCCCTCAAAAGGCTGTAAAAGGACAAGCATTGGCAGACTTCTTGTAAGATCATCCGATACCTGATGACTGGGAGCTAACTGCTGAACTACCTAATGTGGACGCAATGGTCGTTGAAGTTCAACCTCTATGGAAGATGTACTTCGATAGTGCTGCACATCGTGGAGGAGCCGGTGCTGGCGTAGTATTTGTCACTTACCAAGGTGAAGTATTGCCATACTCCTTCACCTTGACACAACTTTGCTCCAACAATGTTGCTGAGTATCAAGCATTAATACTTGGGCTTGAAATGGCCGTTGATATGAAGCAATTGCAGTTGCAAGTCTTTGGTGACTCCCAGTTAGTGGTCAATCAGCTTTTGGGTAGTTACGAGGTTAAGAAGTCTGAACTACGCCCATATCATGATTACGCTAAAAAGTTAATGGGTTGGCTCGATGATGTGACTATTCAGCATGTGCCAAGGAAAGATAATAAGAAGGCGGATTTAGCTGCCTTAGCTTCATCGTTAACCCTGCCTGATCAAGCGCAAGTTACTATCTGCCAAAAATGGGTAGTACCGCCACTAAATGAGGTTGAGGGTGAAGAAAATGAACTCAAGCATCTTGTCGCTGTTTCTTAAGTTGAGAAAGAAGAATGGCGACAACCCATTATCGACTACTTGTGCTATGGGATACTGCCAGAAAGTCCATGGAGAAAGACTGAAATCCGTCGTCGTGCACCTCGCTTCCTTTACTACAAAGATACCCTATACAGAAGGTCGTTCGAGGGAGTACTCTTGCGATGCTTAGGGGAAGAAGAAGCACTCCAAGCTTTGCAAGAGGCACATTCTGGGGTATGTGGGTCGCACCAGTCTAGACCAAAGCTCCACTTCCATATAAAAAGGATGGGATATTATTGGTCAACGATGGTAAAAGATTGCTTGGACTACGCTCGAAGATGCAAGGCTTGTCAATTCCATGCGAATTTTATTCATCAACCTCCTGAAGTATTGCACCCGACTGTTGCATCCTGGCTGTTTGACGCTTGGGGATTGGATGTTGTGGGACCACTGCCTAAGTCTTCTGGTGGGCACTTATACATCTTGGCTGCAACTGACTACTTCTCAAAATGAGACGAAGCTGTTGTTCTTAAGGAGGTAAATAAGGAAAATGTTACAAATTTCATCCGAGTAAACATAATCTATCGATTTGGCATTCCTCGTTACATAATAACGGATAATGGAAAGCCATTCGATAATAGGTTGATGAACAAGATTTGTGATCTCTTTGGCTTCAAGAAACGTAACTCTTCGATGTACAATGATGCCGCCAATGGTCTAGCTGAGGCATTCAATAAAACTCTATGCAACCTGCTGAAGAAAGTCGTCTCCAAATCCAAACGAGATTGGAACGACCGTATGGAAGAAGCTCTATGGGCATATAGGACGACTCACCGCACGCCAACACAAGTGACTCCGTATTCACTCGTTTATGGAGTCGAAGCCGTTTTGCCACTTGAGCGTCAAATACCTTCATTACGACTGGCTATTCAAGAAGGGATCACTGATGAAGAAAATGCTCGACTTCGATTAGCAGAGTTAGAGGCTCTTGATGAGAAGAGGTTGGAAGCTCAACAATGCCTTGAATGCTATCAAGCTCGATTGTCTCGTGCCTTCAATAAAAGAATTCGCCCAAGATCCTTTCAAGTGGGAGATCAAGTCCTTGCCATAAGAAGACCCATTATTACTTTTCATAAACCTGTAGGGAAGTTCACTTCAAAATGGGATGGGCCATATGTCGTGCAAGAAGCTTATTCAAGTGGGGCTTACAAGCTGGTTGATGCAGATGGCTTGAGAATCGGCCCTATCAATGGCAAGTTTTTGAAAAAGTATTATCCTTGAAGTTGCGACGCTCCTTAACGCACGAGCATAAACTGCATGTTACTCCTGGACCGCATGAGTCTAAACTGTGTACGGCCCACAAAAAAAAAGGTTCGCTAGGTTGAAAACCTCGAAAGAGGCAGCCTAGGCAAAAGTTAGGACATAAAAAAAAATCTACCCATTCTGAACTACGGTATGACTTGATCCTTTTCGCTAAGGTACGTAGGCAACTTAGAGTTTCATTCTGAGTTCAGTCGCATAAATTCAAAAGATACATAATCCCCCAATCGTTGTCCTAATTAAGTACAATGGAATGTCATTCATTCAATCAGTATCTGAAAATTGAGATGGGATACAATTCTTCTGTTAAACTATGGATACCATTTGATTTAAAGGGGGCAAGCCGCTATGGTAAATTGGTTTTTTCAATGAAATGATGGATGGAGGTTGCCAAGAATTTGCATTGAAGTCCGGGGATCCGTTATGCCTTCACATTCGCCAAACCTTCAAGTTATTATGGTCTGCCTTCATGACATCTCAAATTCAGAGAGACTTGGACCCAAGACATTTGGTGAGAATGAATCTCTTGAATTTCAATTTTTGACAATGAAAAAGGTCTTACAATCTCAAGGCTCCCACACCAAGACAAATATTTTGGTGAAGTCGCGCTAATTTGAAATGGTCGGCATATCAGGAACCAAAGTTGACTTCAAAATATAATCTGAAACTATCCTTAAGGTAGTAAGTTTTGCATTTTTGATATTTTATAGATTTGGAAGTTAAGTTTCCAATGGATCAAACGGTTCGTGATTTCGACATCCCTACATCAAGATACAAATATTTTGGTGAAGCTGTGCAAATCTGAAATCGTCGACGTGACAGAATTTAAAGCTAGCTTCAAAATAATATCTGGGACGATTATCAAAGTGTTTGATTCCAAATTTTGGATATGTCTTATATCTTGAAGTTTAGTTTCCATGAAATTAAACGGTTCGTGATTTCGACATTCCTACATCGAGACACAAATATTTTGGTAAAGTTGCGCAAATCTAAAATCGTCGACGTGACAGAATTTAAAGCTAGATTCAAAATAATATCTGGGATGATTCTCAAAGATTTTGATTCCAACTTTTAGATATGTCTTAGATCTTGAAATCTAGTTTTCAGGAAATCAAACGGTTCATAATTTCGACGTTCCTACACCATGATATAATTTTTTTGGTGAAACTGCACAAATCTAAAACTATCAACGTGTCGAAATTTGAAGTTAGCTTCAAAATATTATCTGCGTCGATTCTAGGTTTTGGATATGTTTTATATATATTGAAGTCTAATTTTTGAAAAATCAAACAGTTCATTATTTGGACTCTCCCACGACAAGATATGAATCTTTCGTGACAAGCACGTAAAGCTGAAAACTATGCGACTAAGATAAAAGTCAGACGATGTAAAGCAAAAGAGAAGCTGAAATATTTAAGCCCCCGAAGTCTCCAAGTTGAAGTCTTCAAGTCCGTCGATCTTAGAGTTGAAATCTCCAAGTTGAAATCTTCAAGTCTGTCGGTCTTCAAGTTGAAGTCTCCATGTTGAAATCTTCAAGTCTTTTGGTCTTCAAGTTGAAGTCTTCACGTTTGCCACTCTTCAAGTTGAAATATTTAAGCCCTACATGTCTCCAAGTTGAAGTCTTCAGTCTATCGGTCTTCAAGTTTCAGTCTTCAAATTCGCCGATCTTAAAGTCGAATTGTTTAAGCCCTCAAAATCTTCGAGTTGAAGTCTGCAAAATTCGCCAAATCTTCAAAGTCTTCCAAGTCTTCAAGTCGATATCATCAAGTCGATGTCGTCTTCGAGGTGAAGCTTTATAATTTCCAATCTTAAGGTGGACATCTAAGTCTCTTTTCACCTTAAGTTGGCCTCTTCGTGAGTTTGTCCTTAAAAGGAAACTATAACTTTCCAATCTTAAGGTGGACATATAAGTTCCTTGGCACCTTAAGTTGGCCTCTTCGTGAGTTTGTCCTTAAAAGGAAACTATAACTTTCCAATCTTAAGGTGGACATATAAGTTCCTTGGCACCTTAAGTTGGCCTCTTCGTGGGTTTTTCCTTAAAAGGAAACTATAACTTTCTAATATTAAGGTGGACATATAAGTCCCTTGGCACCTTAAGTTGGCCTCTTCGTGGTTTTGTCCTTAAAAGGAACTATAACTTTCCAATATTAAAGTGGACATGTGAGTCCCTTTGCACCTTAAGTTGGCCTATTCGATAACCGGGTCATTTTGAGAGTAATCTCTCCAGTAGTCGGGCTACTTTGAGAGTAATCTCTCCGGTAGTCGGGCCATATTGAGAGTAATCTCTCCAGTAATCGGGCCATATTGAGAGTAATCTCTCCAGTAGTCGGGTCACGTTGAGAGTAATCTCTCCCATATTCGGGCAGGATGCGTGCTCATCCCCTCACACCCTAAGATTGTCTTCTTCATGCATGGATCATCTCGTTAAATAAGAATACATCCTTCTTGTTCGACCTACAAAAAAAGAGAGAAAAAAAGACAACAAAGAAGAAAAGCACAAGAAAAGAAGAAGAAATTACCTTCGCGTTAATGCTTCAGAGTCCACAAAAATAGACTCAAGTGGCTTAAGAATACTGCGAATTGATGCTCAACAAATAAGAGCACAGTGCTTTATATAGAGATAGGAGAGGGGGCAATAACGATCCATGTTCGGTGTGGGATCGTTGTAGCAACAATGATTAGATTGTACGTGCCCAAGTTGGAATTGGTTAAGAAATTCCATTCTCTGTTGGACTCTAACAAGTGTGGGATCGTTGTAGCGACAATGATTAGATCTCCCATGCCCAAGTTAGAATTGGTTAAGAAATTCCATTCTCTGTTGGACTCTGACAAAATTAATTCAACATGGACAAGGCCACCTATTAATAGCGGCGTGTTCGTTTGTGCCAAGGAAATGTATACGTGACTTTTGTAAGAAATTAGTAAATGAGATGTTGTCTGATGATTTTGTGTATTTTTGGTTAATAACATGTGTGTTGGCATCAAGTTGGCACAATTAACTATAAGGCTTCAATGGCAAGAATAAGTAATCATGAAAGAATGATGCTAACTTTAGTACATAAGTGAGGCCATTATTTTAATTGATTGGCTAGAATGCTACTTTAAAACAATAGTGGACGTATTACATAGTCCGGTATGGTTATGCTTTGAGATAATCCGAGTGTAAAAAAAAGTTACTTCTTATCTAAGTTATCATCCAAAGGAATATGTCTGGATTAATCCGTACTTCAAGGCCAGGTTCATTTTTTTTTAAAAGTCTACGCCTCGACATGTCTTGAAGTAGGGGGCATTTGTAGACATATAAATTTTGTTGGAATTAAATCCACAAAATAATTGAAACTATATTTTAAAATTCAAGATATATTAGTTCAAATAAATTTATTGGGCTAATATAATTAATTTAATTATATAAGTCCAATATATATGGATTAAATAAATAAGTCTTAATCCATTGGGCTAAAGTGATGAGCCCACTTTATTAGGCCCAAGATGTCATCTTCCTAGAGGCCCATTTTGGTGCAACGTGTCAAATGACGTGGCATGCCAAGTCAAACGGAAGAGCCAATAAGATCATGCCATGTGTCAAAATGACAAGGCATGCCAAGTCACATTAAAAGGCCAATGAAATCGCGCCACATGTGCAAGTGACATGTTCTGGCCAATCAAATGCGGCCTTGTCACACTTCAATTTGATTGGTCGGAAAGAGTTTGTTCTTATCATACCTCTTCCCTCCCACAACTATAAATAGGGGTCTTCATAACTCAGAAAAAAGACCAGAAGTTATAACAAGAAGCAAGAGAGAGCTCGTGGATCAAACGCCACAAATTTCTCTACAAGTTTCAAGCTTCAAGCAATCAAGTTCAAGCTCAAGAACGAAGAACAATTCAAGTATTCAAGATCAAGAACGAAGTCAAATCAAATAAAAGGCTTTCAAGATCAAGGTTGCTTGTTCGTGATACAATTCGTGGCAATAATCAAAGTGTTCGCGACGGATAAATCAAATTCAAATTCAAGATCAAGCTTAAAGGCCCTTGAATTCATACTAGAAAAGTAGAATCAGAGGATTCATAGAGATTGTAACAATCAAATATTTAAAATAAAATACTACGATTGTTGCAATATTTTTCAGTCCTGATATTATTTTCTCGACGCAAATTTATTGTCTACAGGGTGAACCCCTTCCGCTCCCCTAAATCCGCCCCTGATGATGACCAAGCTCATCTGGTAATGACATGCTTAGAACTAAAGTTTCTACAGAGAGTAGCTTGTGCAGTAAAATTTGTCTAACTTAGAGCTATGCTAGAGAGAACTGTTTGAAATTTTGTCGCGTTCAGTTACTGCAGTAATTTTTTTAGCAGAATAATTGCTTAGTTGTAGATCATATTAAATTTCTATTAGATTGCTTAAGTTAGTTGAGATATTTTAGGTTTTTGAATTTTAAATTAGGTGGAATTATTGTTCCTAATTGACTATTTAAAGCCTTGTTATGCTTAATAAAATTATTGAGAGACATTTTCAATTAACACTTTTTATCTTTTTGCTGCCCTATCTTTATAAATACCAATAGTGGTATCAAGAGCTTCATTGGTCTTACCGGATTTTTGAGTTCTTCCAAAAAACCATTTTCAAATCATTTTTAACCAATATCAATTTTTAAACCCATTTTCAAACATGCCAAGTAACAATCTCTCTTTGAATACCCCACAAACTTTCACTGACGAAAACTATCAGATTTGCTCAGTGAAAATAAAATCATATCTTAAAACTTATGATTTGTTGAATATTGTCATGGAAGAACAATCATCACGAGCAATCCCTAAAAATTGTATCATTGTCCAAAATCAAATACTTTCAAAAGAGATTTCAGATAAGGTCACTAAGGGAGTTTTTTATGCACAAAACCATAAGACGGAAAAAGAAAGAAGAAAAGACGAAAAAGAATTGCACTACAAAAGTATGCAATTTCAACAATGCTCAAAACAATCCTCAAGGACAAACAATAGAAGCAAGAATTGAGGAGGAGCAACTTTTTTAAATTGCAGCAACTGAAGCAAAGGAGGAGTGTTGAAAGTTTGTTTTCAGTTATTGCGGTAACTTTTTTAGCTGAATAAGTTACTTAGTTTTAGGAAAATTTTCAATTTAAATTTCTATTAGATTGTTTAAGTTAGTTGAGATATTTAAGATTTTTTGAATTTTAAATTACGTGGATTTTTTGTTCCTAATTGGCTATTTAAAGTCTTGTTGTGCTTAATAAAATTATTGAGAAACATTTTCAATCAACACTTTTTATTTTTTTGCTGCCCCATCTTTTAAAAAACCAACAAGAACTCAGTAAAGACCCTTCCATAAAGCAAGTAAAGCAACTGCTTTAGGCCCCACATTTGTGGAGGCCCCATTTTTTGTTACACTTAATAGTCTATGTATAAGTTTATAAAAAGGTTCTATGAAGAGAAAAAGTTTGATTTCTTTCTTTGATAAATATAGAGAAGAGATTTGCAACTGCTATGATGTCTGCCAAGAAAATTGCACTTGAAATGAATATTGAGCCCGAATTTCGTAAGAAACGTGCGATATAAAGGAAGAAACAATTTGATGAGAAACAATCAAACAATTTGATAATAAAATCTCAAAATTTTTCGAAGAGTCCTTTAGAGTTGTTTACTTTTATACATAGTAGGCAAGACTATTTTTTCACTTCAAAAATAGATTTAAACAATTCGAAGCATATGCAAATACTTTGATTTTCTATTTAACGGTAAAAATTAAGATCGCTTGATGATGGAAATTCGAAAAATGTATTGCCTTAATCTTGAATGTTCCTTAAAGCATAATAACCAATTTGATATTAATGATTTAGATTTATTTTTCGAATTAAAAGTATGAAGGAAAATAGTACAATTAGAAGACAATAACTTAATTGATACACTCAGTCAAAAAAAAGATTTGATTCTTTTTCAAATGCCTTTATTGCTTATGAAATTATGTTAATAACTTTAGTTATCGTGGCTTCGGCGAAAATACGTTTTCAAAATTAAAATTGATAAATTGCTACCTAAGATTAATAATGTCTCAAAAAGGTTAAATAGATTATCTATATTGTCAATTAAGAGACTTATTAGGAGTTATTGATTAAATAAAAAATTATTAATAACTTTATATCTAAGAAAAGTTAGAACAATAAACTTCAAATAAATAAATATGTTTTTGTTAAAAAAAAATTAAGCCCTCTCATAAAGTTTGGCTTAGGCCACAAAACTGGTCGGGCCGCTCTAGCAAGAACTCCTTTCCTTTAAAGGTTAAAAGCAATGATATTTTACGGTCTAACATTTTCAGCTTCATGAGGAAATCAGATGCAAACTGTTTACTATCTTATTAACCTGTACCTACTTGTTAAATTCAGTTTATTATCAAGCATTCTTTTGAACTTCATATGGGAAAAATAACCACACTCCCATGTTAGAGATGATATGCAGATTGTCTGTTTTGAGAAATTATTGTTGTTTGATAAGTGTATCAGCCGAAGGGGGCCTTGGCGTAACTGGTAAGGCTGTCGCCATGTGACCCTGATCACATGTTCGAGAAGTGGAAACAGCCTCTTGCAGAAATGCAGGGTAAGACTGCGTAAAATAGACCCTTGTGGTCCGGCCCTTCCTCGGACCCCGCGCATAGCAGGAGCTTAGTGCACCGGGATGTCCTCTTGATAAGTGTATCCACTCTTCAATTACTATTGGCATATTATCTTATACTTGCAGGTGAGAGTATTATACTGGTTTTACTTTGCAGATCATAGCCATTTGAGTACCAAGGGAGTCAATTACATAAAGCAAATCTTGAAATTCAAAATCAAGAACTTGATTACAGAAGAATTACAAAAACTGAAACAAAAGATTATTTGGAGTTTGTACTCCCTTGCCACATTCTATAGCTACCCTCACAAAATGCCTCAAAAAGCTGAAAATATTAATTCAATCGTCACTCCTGGAAGTTGAACCAAGTTTTTGAGTACTTGAATCAGTAGAGACTTCAGCAACATGACAATTAGATTGTTTTCCTTTCTTCCCTGCATCCATACATTAATGCAATTTTTTTCTAAAAATCTTCGTCTATATTCAAACATATTATAAATTAAAACTTTTCAAATAGGAAATGCAACCTCTTGTTTAGGCTTGAGATTGATGGCATTAGAAGTTTCCAGTGTTGATGGCATCGGCATTCGCATCTCCAAGTGCTGCCTCTTTAAGATATGTTTCAGCCAACTGAACTCTCTTCACATTTTCTTGCTCTTGAACAAGCATGTCACCATACTCAAGGAGCTTCTCAACAGTCATTTTTGGTTGCTCAAAAGTCGGGGGTCCGTCCAAAGAGTTCAGAAGTTTGTCCCCAATAGCTTCAATTCCAGTGCCTGAAACCCATTTCCTCACCTCATCATCGTATACTCGTGCCCTCAGAGCACCGAAGAAGTCTGCATCAGAACAAAAAGATACACATTAGTTATCATCAACAGGCTATAATTTACTTTCAGAAAAGTACAACATTTTGAGTTCTGAGTGACTGTACCAATAGATTGTCCAGGGAAGGTATCGACAATCTTTATAACGGCTTCCTCAGGCACGTTGTCGGTCCTGAAAATACCCTTGCAAACACCAATTCTATCTTCCCTAGTTGGTGCCCAGTAGAACTTCTCCATACGACCATCACGGATAAGAGGAGCATACAATGTGGAGAAGTCGTTACCCGTGACAATAATGGGGACCCTGGCGTTCTCTTGCTTGTTGTACATACCGGGGAGCTGGACGTTTGTCGGGTTATCAGCAATGTTCATGAGAGTGGCATTCACCATCTGGTTGTTGACAGTGTATTGGGTAGTTCCACCCATTCTACCAGCTCCTGCATCGAGATCGTTGATGAAGAGGCAACACATGTTTCCTTTCCTGATGATTTCTGCTGCCTCTCTGTACCTTTGCCTAATCAATTTTGCAGGCTCTCCTGCATTTCCACTTTCCAATTCTCCGGCACTCATCATAATGGGGCTGCAAGTCAATAATAAGTAGTTACGTATTTGGTTAAAAAAGGGCAGACCGGAGCACTAAGCTCCCGCTATGCACAAGTTCCGCGGAAGGGTCGGACCACTAGGGTCTATTGTACGCAGCCTTGAGAGGTTGTTTTCACGGCTCGAACGCATGACCTCCTAGTCACGTGGCATTAACTTTACCAGTAAAGTTAAGTATTTGGATAGAATTTCGGAAACTGATAATAAGCTACTTTGATCCATTTCCTTCTTAAGAATTTTAATTCCACAAAATGGTAATATGATAATGGAAATACTCACTTGATTCCCATCTTTCTGAAGACAAGCTCACACTGGAAAGATTTACCTTGACCTTTGCCTCCCCAGACACCCAAGATGAGTGGAACCTATAAGAAAACATACACAATATTGATTAGTTTTCACCACAAAAGACAGCTTATGTCAACCTGAATATTAAGACAAGTAAATTTTATAAACAGACCTTGATGTTGGGCAATTTCAAGAAGTTCTTGGTGATGTGAACAACAAGCTTGTCCATGAAAGCAGGAGCGATGTAGAATCCATCCAACGTGTTGTCCATGTTGTATCTATAGTTAAAAATTAAAATTTACATTAACAATCAAACATTAGAATCAATTAGCTAGCGCTTCTCAAATTTTCAAGAATTAGGAAACAATTTCTTTTGCCAAATGGAAGACTTACTGGCGAAGACCTTGGCTGACATATTCGTAGGATTGCAAAACAGCATGATGAGTACCAGTACCTGTTGGAGCCTGGAAAAGACTGTCAACCATACCCTTACCACGGGCGATGTCCTGTTGATCATCGGAAAAGTCTTGAACAAGACCCTTCCATCTGTCACCGTCGGTCTGTTTCTTTGGATCGGCATCTTTTTCTTCAGCTGTAATCCTCAAGCTCCTGTTTGTAACCTTAGGGCTGGAAATACCTTTTGAATACACTTTCTTCAAAGTTTTGCCAAAGAAGGCTGTGCTTGGAACTGAAGTTCCAGCAACTGAGTTGTTCAAACTCAACTGCACCAAGAATGTTCCCTTAGTAAATAACCCCCAGAAACAAATTCCTTCCGTTTCATTTTATATAATAATATTTGATTGAGCGCAAAGTTTAAGAAAGAAAGACTTTTGTCACATAGTTAAAGCATTTTTAAAACTTGTGGCCTAAAACATGTCGTGACAATTGTATCACTACAAGAACATGTCGAAAGTTGAAACGTTTCCAAATATAGAAAGGTGTAGTTCTTTATTGAACATGTTAAAAGAATGACATATAAAATGGAACAAAGGAAGTAGTAAAATCTTGAAGAAGGTAACCATGGCTTCTAGTTCAATCATAAACCATAGGGGGGAAGTAGATCCTCACTATAGCATCCTATATTTCAAACACAAAACACAAATACCCCCAAATATCCATCAACATTATTTTTCTTGTTGGCCAGTTCCGTACAAGAAGCGGAGACTTGCCGTAACCGGTAAAGTTATTGTCATGTGACCAGTAGGTCATGGGTTCCAGTCGTGGAAACAACCTCTTGCAGAAATGCAGGGTATGACTGCATACAATAGACCGTGTGGTCCAGCCCTTCCCAGAACTCCGCGCATAATGGGAGCTTAGTGCACCGGGCTACCCCTTTACCCCGTCCCCTACAAAATTCAATATTCTTAATTCCTTAATCAAAGAACTCACAAAAGGTTCCAAGTTCCAGTTATTTGCCCGAGAAAATTAACATGATTCAGCTACTATGCCCACCCCTAAGTTCTTTCACATATAATTTGACAGTATACAGCCTCAAGCAGGAAAATTCAAGATACAAGTGTATAGCTTAACATGGAATTAGATGGAATAGTTCAAGATAGACCAAAAAAAGAAATACTGGAATCTTAGGGAACAAAAAAGCATCATAGTATCTCGCTACGTTGTTCGGACTCTCCAAAATAGTGCCACACTCGTGTCCGATCTTACAAAAATACACTACTTTTGAAGGATCCGACATGTACCAGTGATATTTTCGGAGAGTCCAAGTATTTTTAGCTAAAATAAAAGTAAAAGACAAGAATTCATTACTAAATATAGTAAACAAATTGATATGTGTAGGAGAATGATGAGAAAAAAACACAGTACCGGTGCTTTGTTGGCAGCTCCAATGGTTGACACTGAGGTAGCCATTATCTTGACTACTGTGATGACAACTTGATCAAAGAAGCTGAAGATTGAGCTTTCTTGATTTGCTAAATATATTCAAAAATTGGTTGAAGAAGATAGTATGGGAAAGGATAGGCTTTATAGTAGTACTAGTTGTGAGTGTAAGAAAAATTATGTGGATTTGGCTTACGATTTCTCAACGGCCACAAATTGAAGATTGGTTATCTATGTGGAGATTATGAAGGTGACTTGTAATTTTTGGCATGGGCAATCTATTTTTTATTTTTATTTTTATTTTTCTTGCTTGGCTAGGTGACTAGATTGAGTAACAACAAAATTTAGGCTTATGGCGATTGGCTACCTCTTTATTTTGAGGTTAGATGTTTTTTCCTCCATAGATGTAATTGTCCCCCTTTTGAATGTTGTTTTTTTCCTACATAGATGTAATTGTCCTTTTTTTTGTATGTTGTTGATTTCCTCCTGGCGGATAAGGAGAATTTGAGGCTGTTATTGAATCATTATAAGCAGTCTACCAAAAATATACGAAATTTGGATTTCTGGCTAATATACTTTCTGAAAAGGAACTAATTTGGATATAATGAACTAAAACTTGCATTTTAAGAAAATTTGCAGACTTAAGTGTTCCTGCCAATTGACGCTTTTGTCCAAATTTAGTAACTAAAAGCCATCGAAATGAGTTTGACCCGTGATGCTGCACGATCCAACCCGCTAGTTAGGAAGAGTACAACAACTACCCAGTAAAGTCCCACAAAGTGGGGTTTGGGGAGGATAATGCGTACGCAAACCTTATCCCTACCCCGATAGGGCAAAGAAGCGATTTCCAATAGACAAGTTAGGAAGGGTGAAATTCAAAAATACTCAGATTTACAAGTGATAATTGATAATAGCCACATTTTTAAAAGTAATCGAAATTTAGTCAAGTTTTATGTAAATATAAATCTGAACTAAAGCGTTGTTCAAAATCCGGAAAATATTATCATAATATATTGGAGTTGGAATTTTTTACAGGTGAACTTCCAGTATAATATGCTGGAAGTTCATACGCAAGTGCTCCAATCTCCAGTACATTGAATAAAGTGTTGGAATTAGAAGGTTTGACAGATAGAACTCCATCACAAATGTGTTGGAGTTCGAAAAATTGGAAAAATTACAAGTGGTCATTCAAAAATAGTCATATTTTTAAAAGTAATCGAAATTTAGTCACTTTTCATGTAAAGATAAATTTGAACGAAAATACTATTTAAAATCCGAAAAATACTCTAGTATATTATACTGGAGTTCCAACATAAGTATACTGGAACTCCAACATATTATACTGCAGTTCCAGCATAAGTACACTGAAACTCCAGCATAATATAATGTTCCAGCATAAGTATACTAGAACTCCAGCATAATATACTGGAGTTCCAGCAAAGTATATCGGTGCAGTATAATATGCTGGAAGTTCATACACAGGTGCTCGAATCTCCAGTATATTATGCTGGAACTTTCCGCGTGTTGGAGTTTCAACATAATATGCTGGAAGTTCATACACAGGTGCTCGAATCTCCAGTATATTATGCTGGAACTTTCCGCGTGTTGGAGTTTCAACATAATATGCTGGAAGTTCATACACAGGTGCACCGAACTCCAGTATATTATGATGGACCGGTCTCTGTTACAGCAAAATAGTAGTGTCTTCCTAGTCTTCGACACAAGAAAGGGGTGTAGAGAAATTCTTTTTTCTTGTGTCGAAACGAAAAAGTAATGATTCTTGATCCTGTTTGTTAAAAATTCCTAATCTTGGTTTCGATTTTTTCAGATGTATCAGAAACCCTTTACCTTACCCCCACCCCTTTACATATAATATACTAATTGGTGGACAAACAAAACAAAAAAAGAGAGGAAATTTTATTAACTAAATAAAACTTCTTCAATCAACTTATCTTATACAAAATTTGATGATGAGATATGAAAACAATAAAAAATAAATAGAGTAATGTAATAGAGAGTAAGGTTCTACATTAGATTAGTATAGAAAGCTAAAGAAACAGATTACTCGATCTATTACCGTATCGCTCATGATATATATTTTAACCCGGACATCCATTTCAAGTGCATATCCCATTTTTGCACAGCAGGGTTATGAAAATCCACGAGCAGCGACTGGGCGTATTGTATGTGTCAATTGCCATTTAGCTAATAAGCCCGTGATTTTTCAATGGCTTGACAAACGCGACTATTTTAAATGACCAATCCGAAAACTGACTAGCTCATGCTATTTTTACTAAAAATTCTAGAGTTTTAAATGCAGTTTAAACTCCTGACCAGTAAACTGTGGTAATTCAAACTCCAGCATTTCTTCCTACTTCTCAATATAATCCGAGAATGAGGCCACCTATTCGTATTGATCTTTAAAAAGTTTGATCTAATCGCTCCTTCTCTCACTATAATCGGTAACAATCGAACGAAAATTTGATCGATGAGAAGTGCATTAACAATTTTTTTGTTACTCCAAATTCGAAATTTTAGAAGTTAGTGGAAATGAAGAACAAGGCATAGACATTACAAGCAAGCTCATCACACATTTGGAGCAAAAGTATCAATTTCAGGCACTGAATGTGCCACATTATATGAGTATTAAATCCTACTTTAACTTGCTAAACTTAATATAACAACCTAGATTGAAATTCTTTAAAGAAAATTTACATGCATTAAAGGACATTAATTGAATTAACAAATTTTGTTAAAAAAGACATGAATAATATGTTACTGCTCTAATATGCTGTAGTTATCTCCACTTAATATACGGATTGAAGGATAATATGGAAATATAATAAAAATTGCCAGGTACCATCAAAATGAAATGAAGAACCCTATCTATAAAGCTTTTAAATGACTGGAAGAGGATTTATTACTCGGAACGATCTCAAAAAGTGCATATATTCAATTTTTTTTTAAAAAAGAAAAAGAAAAAGAAAAGAAAAACTTCAAGAATTGGTAGATAAGGATACAGCGAATTCCAGTATCGTAACATATTTTCCCTAGGAGTATCTATAAGATTACCTCATATGGTACTTATTAAATTATTTGTTGGCCCAAGTAAAGTTTTTTTTTGAAGATTGACAAAGGAAGCTTAGGCATGAACCATGTCCATCCCCTGTGTACACAGACACGGCCAGATTCAAGCATAAAGGAAGCACGTGAAAGAGATAAGCTTAACTTGATATATTTGATATCTCTTGATCGAAAATGTTACATAATTGATAAGGAGAAGGATTCCTTACTCAAAGAGAACACTATCCAAGATAATGGATGAGTTAGAAGTTGAGAACAACTAGAACTCTTCCACCAAGGAAGAGTAGCATTAGAGCTCTAGTTGTTTCTTCATCTACTAACTCTATATATTGCAGGATGTTCTCACTCTACAGGCACGCACAAAAGCAGAAGTTAAACGTGAGTTGAGAGCAAATTAGCAAGGGATTTTGCAAGCAATTTTTGTGTGATTCAAGTGTGCGAACCTGAAGCTAGATGAACCAGATAGAAGAACTAGTTCCAAGTGTCTGTCTTTTATTCTAGTTCAATTTTAGTAGGTTATTTTCAAATTGTACCTGTTAGCTTTATCTAGAGGCAATTGTATTAGGTACTTTGAGTATTCAAGTTAGAGTTAACTTGAAGTTGTAGCAACAGTTAGAGGTTGGTTTCCACAACGGGATTAGAGGTAATCCTTGGTTTACAAAGAGTTTTTGTAAATGTTGTTTTGGCTTAGTGATTTAGTGAAATGTTGGGGAAAATCCTACTGAGTAGTAGGTCGTGATTTTTTCACCTTTTGAGCCAGGTGTTTTCCACGTAAAAATACTTGTGTACTTTACTTTCCGCATTTACTATTTCAGCAACAATAGGTTTAAGAACACTTACAAGAACTAGGCCCTTATATAATCACTGCACGCGAAAAATTAGACACCACACAAATCACCCCTCTCTTGTGTGGTATTGAAGTTAAATCATCAACTGGTATCAGAGCAGGTTATCCTTGAAGAGGCTAACACCTTAGGAGAAGATCAAGACGAGTGCACCACCTGAAAACTAGGAAGGGCAATCCACTGCTAGGCCACCTCTCTTCAACGGCCAGTACTACTCCTGGTGGAAAAACAGGATGAGAGATCACATCATAGGAGAGGACTATGATTTATGGGACATTGTCATCGATGGTCCACTGCTACCCTGACGAAAAATGCTGAAGGAATAGATGTGCCAAAGACAAGAGCTGATTGTACTGCTACTTGAGGAAATGAGAGAAGAATGCTAAATCCAACAAATGGCTTGTTTGTGGACTTGGTCTAGATGAGTACAGTAGGATCCAAAGTTGTACCAATGCCAAGAAAATTTGAGACACTTTGCAAGTGTCCCATGAAATAACAACTCAAATGAAGAGGTCCAGAGAAACTCTACTGTATTCTCAATATGAGAACTTTACCATGAAGGAAGGCAAAACCATTCAAGAGAATATGTTTGTGCTACTGAGGGGGAAGAAACTGTTTCTTCTGAGACTGAACATGTATCCTCTAGCCCTAAAGTTACTCCTCAAACTATTTCTGAGGTTGCTACAAATTTGGAGAATAGGTTTGTGCTGGTAGGATCTATGGCAGGTGTTGAAACTACTGAGTCTGGAAGGGTTAGTGGTAAAAATGAAAAAGGAAAAGAAAAAAAGAGTGAGGGTGCTCGGAGTACTGTGAGGGGAAAGGGAAAAGGAGTGGTTGTTTCTTCACCCACTCATGTTTTGTCTAACTAAAGAATCAGGTGCTATGGTCGTTTGGGTTGAGGAATCTGCTGGAATAGAGGCGAGTGTGAGAAAAACACGGGGAAGTGGATCTGGAGAAGCTGCTGAGCTGTTTCGACTTGGGAAAAATATTGATGAACATAATCCATCTGAACAGGAAACCCTCGGAGACCTACTGAAAAAGGTGACTGAAAGTTATAATCCAAAGAAGAAAAGAAGTTCAAGAGCTAAAACCCCTTGCACTGCTAGGGAAAACAAGAAAAGGAAGGTTGTCTCTTCGATCCATGTAGAAATTCTTCCCACAAGAGGAAGAGCTACAAGAAGCCAGAAGAAGTAGAGTGAGGCTGAACTGGAGAAAGCTTTAGAAGAAAATAAAAGAAAAGTTGTTGCTAGGGGAAAGAAGAAGGTGGGTTAGCCTATTGAGGTTGTTGAAATTGATGAGATGGACCTGGTCCTTCGAGATGAAGATAAGATAGAAGACATGGAGGTTATGAATCCTAAAGCTAAGAAATCTAAGACTTCCACAAAGAAGTCTGTTTCAAAGCCAAAGTTTGCTGAACCATCCACTTTGGCTAAAAGAACCAGTTTTGCTGTGAAATAAAGAAAAGTGAAAATAATAGAGGAAGAAGAATTGAGTGGAGAGGAAGAAGAAGATGATCCTGATGCTGAGAAAGACAAGATGGTCAAATTTGGAAAGTGGACTATTTTGAAAGCCAAACTCCTCAGGGACTTGAAGAAGGAAGGAATGGTGATGCTTTTGGAGAAGTTACAGTTGCAAGGTTGGAAAGACATGGTCCTTCATATGGATGGCAGGTTGGCCAGAACTGAAATTGTGGAGTTTATGTCCAATTGTGAGATCAAGGATGGTAGGGTCACCAGTGTGGTAAAAGGGCTGATGGTGACTTTTGATGATAAAGAGGCTGGAGAGATCTTGGGTGTACCTGCTGAAGGGTACAATGATTATAAGAAGCTAAAATGGCCAAGTCTAAAGAATCTCCCTACTGCCCTTGCCATTGCTAGGAAATTTGGTGACAATGAAGAGGGACTTGAGCCCAAGGCTATTTACAAAAGTGAGATGAAGCCACCCCACAAAGTGTTGTTCGAATTTGTAAATAAATGTGTGCTGCCAAGGCAGGAAAGGAGGCACATCGCCACATTCATAGACCTGGTCTTTATGGAATGTTTGGATAGTGGGAGGTGTTGATACCCATTTTTTCCGCAAATATTTTAAATTTGCATGACCTTCCAAAATCACTTTTTATAATGATTGGTATTTTTCCATAATTTTCTATATTTTATTAATTTCTTTTCTAATTAATTCAGTACTTTATATTCAATAATTATTCATAAATTATATTAGAAATAATTTCAAATATTTTCTAGCTCAATATATCATTTTTTTAATCCTATTAGAATTTAATTATTTCATAAATTAGCCAACTTGGCATTACTTAGCCATAACTACGATAAGTTTTGCAATTATAGCCTAATTGCACATTTTATACCATTTTAATTCAATAATTAGTCATTTATATTTTAAATATTAGTTAATTACCTTAATTTCACTTCTTTAGCATTAATTTCATTTTTGTATAATTATTAGCTATTTTTGTTAATTATTTATCTATTTAATTGGGTATTTAACAATTAACCCTTTTTCTATTTAAAATCTAGCCTAATTTAATATAACCCCAACCCAATTAAAACTAGCCCAATTACACAACCCGCCAAACCTAAATCTACCTGACCCAATCCGAATCTAATCCTGACCGTTGATCAAAATTGATCAACGGTCTAGATACACCCCTTCCTTAATTAGCTTAGGTGACACCCCCCCCCCCCGTCTCTCATTTTCACCGGTTCACTCATCTCTCTACTTCTCTCTCTCTCTCTCTCTCTCTCTCTCTCTCTCTCTCTCTCTATTTCCAGGTTCTCTCTAGAACCTTCCCGTCTCTTCGTCTCCGATGGACATTGTCCACCTTCTCCGGTCACTTCCCTCGCCGGAAACCATGGCCTCTCATCATCTCTTGGCCCTTGCTTCATCCCATGCCGGTATAATGATACCCTGAGGCCCTCGGGTGAACCTGGAGTGGTTCAAATCCTCCCATGGTCCCTCATGCCATTTTTCGGCCACCTCCGACCGTTTGAGTAAGATCTATGACCTCTCCGGCTAAAGCCGGTGAAACTTTAAGGTTTTCTTATTTTCTCTAGGTTCTATGAAACCCTAAAACTTAAGATTTTCTGATTTTTCTTTCAAGATCTATAATAGATCTGTGTACATTTCAAGCTGTTTTGTTGTTTTCTCAAAGGTTCTCCGATTTTGCTAAAACGACTCTTCATTTTCAACTAGGGTTTGGTAACCCCATTTTTGAATAACTTTTCATATGGGTTTTCAGCATCTTCCTAGAGTCTCTACTATGTTTTAGTAATTTGTTTAAGCTTATCTCCTTTATCTGACTCGTTGTGATGAAAACCCTAACTTTAGATCTAAACCCTAAAATTCCTGATTTGCCTATGTGTTTGCATATGTGTTTGCGTTTCAAGAGTCCTGTGACTCATTGATATCTTTACCCTATGTTATTCGTCTTTGATTTTCTCTTGCTTTCCTGTTTATCTCACTGTTCACTCTGTAACTCTATGACCCCTTAATTTCATATGTTATGGTTTCTGATTTCTTGCCTAGCATCAGTATTAATTCGTGTTAATTCCCTTCAATTGGTATTATGCCTGTTCGAATCCTTGATTCTCTACAATTTGTTACTTAATTATTTCCTGACAAATAATGTGTTCATTCCATTCATACATTAGAATCTATGTTAGCTAGTGTTATTGGAATCCTTGATCGCTGTGATTCGAAAGTCTTGCTAATTCCCTATAGGATATTCTTACTGATTTCCAACCTTTAATTTATTTTTTACCTCGTTCATTTACTGTTAATTGATATTATTTCCTTAATTGATATCTTCTGAACCTAGTCTCAATTGTCTACTTGATTTGGTTTGAAATTGTTTCTTTATATGCCATGTGCATAATAACTTTCCTTAATTGTGTTTACCTACTAGCCGTTTGAGTTCAACCTTCAATTAAGGGATACCTAATTGCCTGTTATACTTACACTATTTTACATTCTTCTAAGCTATATATGGTCTTTCCTTATTTGTTACTCACCGTTTGAATAATTCCCTTAATTATGGGGATACTTGTACTGATTGTGTACTGATTGATACTCAGTCCCACAATCACTGGTTAATTCTTATTTTTACCTTATTTTCCACCCAACTTTCGACTATATATATATATATATATATATACTCTATTCATTCATTGAAAAAAAAAACAGACACATACACGAACTAATCCGTGAACTCTCTCTCTCACACAACTAAACTTGCTCTCTATTATCTCTTCTGTGCTACTTGCTACTACTCTGAGTTAGCCGACTACAAGCCAAGTCTAACTACTGTGCATCTCTTAACTTCTGCTCCATGTTACTGCTTTCTCCATTATATTGGTATGTTCTAATTTAAATTTCAGTCCTCAAACCAATATGTTCTATTACTGGTTCAATTCCCTATATTTCTAATATGGTTTTATTTACTGTTTTGCTGTTCAACATGCAATTAGGGTTCTGAATCTCCTCTACATGTTTAGTTTCACTTCACTTATAAATGACCAATATGTCTCTGTATACTTAGCATCTGTTCCTTATGTGAATCTCCATGCCTGTGACTAATACATTAGCTCAATCATGGTCTCAGTTGTTTGGTGTTGATATGTTCTGATACTTTGCTATACCCCTGATCCCCTTGAACCCTTAGGAACTTCTGATTGCATGTCTATATGTGCTTCTTCCTTCTACACAGGCTCTGTAATTGTCCCTCAAACCCTCTCACCCATGTTTGTGATTGTTGGACCATCTTGGGTCCTTTACGTGATGCTGGATTTACTTTTGTTTGAGATTGGTGTTTCTCCAAAGCTATTTTCATCAGTTAAACCTTGTTACAAAAAGTTGTTTTTCACTAAGTCTCTCCATTTTTCAAAACTGTTTCAAAACTGGTCTCTTGAATTCCTCAAACTATGAGCATTTCCACTATACTCTTAGATATTAAGTTCTGCCCCTTTTGTGTGAGAATTGCTTAGGGACCCTTGATCTCCCTATGAACTTTGACACACAAGAGTTGGCCCTTCCACACTGCACTTACTCCATCTTGGCTATGAAATCTTGGTGTGAGCACTTCCCAGGATGTGATGACCCAAAGGGTCTTTAAGAATTTAGACCCAATTCTAGGCTTATTAGCCATAATAAGACTAATTTTAAATATCTCGATTTGCGAGCGCATTCTGTGCATGAAACCGGAAAGCTTTTATGTTAAAATATGAGAAATAGTAATTTCTAGAGTTAAAATTTGATTATAGTTGACTTTGGTCAATATTTTGAGTAAACGGACCTGGATCTGTGTTCCGGCGATCCCGGGACGTCTGTAATAAAATATGGGACTCGGGCGTATGCCCAGAAATGAATTCCGAGGTCCCAAGCCTTAGAAATCAATTTTTGAAAGAAATTGTTTTGTTGAAATATTTATGAAATAAATAAAAGAATTAATGTTTGAAACCATTGGTATCGGGCCCGTATTTTGGTTCCGGAGCCCGGTATATATTTGTTATAGTATTTAAAGGTTTACTGTGATATTTGGTCAAAAATGGAGTTCGTTTGACGTGATTCGGACATTCGGTTGAAAAGTTATGAACTTTAAGTGCTCTTGATGAAAATGATGAGTTTTGAGGTTTAATTCATAGTTTACATGTTATTTTCATGATTTGATCGCACGAGCCTTAGGGACGATTAAATATATTAAAAATGGGCAGACCTTCTTTTTCACCTTAAGAATAGCTAGCAGGAAAATATATTAAAAATGGGCAGACCTTCTTTTTCACCTTATTTTCGACTTTTACAGCCTTAGGGACGATTTTCTTCACCAATTATCATCCCAAGTCATAGGTAATTAATTCTAAACTTTACTCTTTCAATTGCCCAATGTTTTTCATCACTTTTAAATCAAAAATCAAGAATTTTCATGGTAAAAATTGAGGGTTTGGGTTGAATTAGGGAATTTTGTAAAAATGAAATCTTTACCTCGAATTGATGTCGGATTTTGAAACTAATTGTATATTTGGGGGGTGAATGTGTAAACGTAATTTGGTCCGAACCTCGAGTTTAGACCAAGCGGGCCTAGGGTCGGATTTTCACTTTTTTTAAGTAGAAAATTTAGGAAAAATTATATTTTTCAATAAAGTTAGTTCCTTTAGTTTTAATTAATGATATTGAGTTAATTATGATTATATTCGAGCAAGTTAGAGCAAGATTCTAACGGAAAAGCTATAATTGAGTTGTGAGTGGCCTGCGAAATTAAGGCAAGTGTTTGGTCTAACTTTGGCTTGAGGGAATATGACTCCCCACTTGTTTGCTATGTGAAATGCATGGGTGTGGTGTATAGGTGAGGTTACGAGTACCTATGCACCACCCAAATTGTCTTTTTAAACATGATCCCCTTTCATGTTCCCCACTTATTTGATTATTGTCTAAATTGTTATGTGTCCATTATTGTTTCTATGACTATTTGGCCTTATTGATTTGTTGTTAGATATTGTTGTGACTATTTTGGAAAGAGTATTGGTTGGTTGAGCTGGTTTCCTTGTGATATAAAATGGTTGAGAGGTTTGGCATTGTTTTTACGAAATAAATATATATATATATATATTTTGATGTTCCTATTGGTTTCATGGTTGAGAGGATATTGATGAAGCCATGAGAAAAATGCAGTTTATTCTTTATAATTGTTGAGACAAAAATATTGTGAAAGGCTTGGCCTGAATTGTGAAATTTATGAATAAATTGATATGATATGTCTAGTGGGAGCGGGTTGCACGCAACAACAAGGAGTGACAAGGGTGGACAAGTGGGATCGGGTTTCACGCCGCAACAAGAGTAATAAGGGTGATATTTTTAGGGAGGATCAATAAGGGAGGACAGGTGGGAGGGGGTTGCACGGTGCAACAAAGAGCGATAATGGAGGACACTTATGTTTTACTAGATTTCAAAAATGTTTTACTGTTTTTTGAAAAACAAAGATTTGACAACTTGCTATTTAATATTACTATTTTTCATATTTTGGAACTACTTTTATTTGAAGTTAAAGTTTGGAAACTTGGAAATTTTTTAGAACTGGTTATAGTTGAGGCCTAAAAGAGGCGGTTGTGTTATTTTATTATTGCTGCAGTATTTGAATTGATGTGTTTGGATTTCCTTCTTGTGTTATAATTATTGTCTCATTTATATTTTTCTTGTTCGTGTAGAATATTTTATTGTATTATCGTATATATATTAATATCACAAGTTTGTTGTTAAAAGCCCCGCCTTAGCCTCGTCACTACTTCGCCGAGGTTAGGCTCGACAATTACTCAGTACATGAGGTCGGTTGTACTGATAATACACTCTGTGCTCTTTTGCACAGATCCAGGTACCGGCCAGTAGTAGAGATTTGTAGAGCAGCTATCCACTCTTTCGGAGACACGAGGTATAGCTGTCGGCGTTCGAAGATCCCGAGAGTCTTCTCTATATTATTTAGACTGCTGTTTTACTTGATTCAAAATAGTTATACATTATTTCTTTCAGCCCATTATTTGTAGTATTCTTTTAGTAGTTCGTGAATTGTGACACCAGACCCTGGGGTAGTTTTAAGTTATTTATATAATTAGTTCGTGGTTCGTTTTATTTAATTGTTTATTCGTATATATTTGGAATTACTCATTGAAAGTCAGCATCTTAAGTTTATTTTATAATTGTCTATTACGTTTGAATGGAAATTCAAAGGAAATAGTTAATCGAACTCTAACATTGGCTTGCCTTGAAAGTGTAGTGTTAGGCGCCATTACGATCCCTAAGGTTGGGTGAATTTGGGTCGTGACACAGGATCCCATGAGGTCCGTAGGGAACTCTGGCACACCCAGATTATGATAAGGTTGTGAAACAATACATGGAATTGAGGACCTGGAAACTTGAGCCTATTATGAAGGCTCCCTATAGTTAACTTCTTTTTTCTTATTTTGGTTATGTAATTCATATTCAGAGGCTTGTAATAATTATTTGTAAAAACGATTCTGGGGTTGGATAGTGAAAATGGGTGGGGATATGCATGCTATAGTATAAGTAAGGGTAGAAATCATGTTTCTAGGTCTACTTTTCTCTATGTGCAATAGTAACCATGCTTAGGTATAACATATCAAGTATGACATGCATTTAGATACCATGTTACTTAGGTTCATACATCTTCTTTCCTTCAACATATTATCAGTCATTTCCCTCACTTAGAAACCATGTTTAAAGGATAAATAATGGCAACAAAACTACTATTATGTGATTCTGTTCATACCAGCATGTTCTGAAATATAGTCTAGAAATCCGCCTTAGGATAAATGTGCAATCATATCTTACCATGCCTACGCACTTAGAGATCCTGTTTCTAGGTAAACACATTAAACAACTATCACCTATGCTGAAGTTGTGCATAATACTATGATTCTATATGCATTTAGAAATCCATGCTTAGGTTATCATGCATCATGCTGAATTACACATCATGCTATAGGATCTCACTCATTTACTACACTTAGGTAGACACAAGTGAAAAACAATCACCCTGTTCTAATAAACTGGCAATCAATCTTTTGTAAACACTTAGGATAGCATGACATTATGTATTAATAAATTTGGAATTAATAAGGTTGAGTAACTGTTGCATGTTATCCTACACCTAGGCAAGCCTTAGGTAATCAACTTTAAATGTAAAACCAGAATTGTATGTGTGCTTATGCTCAACTGTCAACATGTTAAAATCAGTAGGCAAGCCTGATTAGGACTTCCTCTCTGAGTTATGTAATAAATCTGATTCTGCTAGACACCATGCTTAAGAACTGAATCCAGACCTTAATTTGTGTATGATACATGCTGTTTATGTGCAATAAGTGAGGAGGTATATTTGAGCCTTTACCTGATTTCCGTGCTCTCCCTTATCTGCATTCCTACTTGTTTATTACATGTCGCCCTAGTATGTTTTTACCTTTAAACCTGAGGGTCTGCCTAGAAACCCCCTTTTATAGGATAGAAGTCCTAATTTCCTCCGGGACTGATAGGAAAGGGACGGGTAACAACATGCAATAAATGTCATGACCAACACGCGCTTTAATTACCTTAACGGGGTGGGAAAGAGTAGAATATAGATATGATGACCGGTGCGCTAATACCACGTGTAGCCCCTCTTTGAGGAGTGTCATACCGGGTATTGCCTTGATGTGATCCATATTGTAAAACCTAGGACATCCTTTACTTTCACACGCTTAGATTATAATTCTTTTCAAAATCTAACTTCTCATTAATTGTTTTCAAAACATCTGTGTCCTTGGACTTAAATCCCCTATTATTTGAGCCCTACTTGTTTGTTTTCTAACAACAACAACAACAATAACAACCCAGTATATTTCCACAAGTGGGGTCTGGGAAGGGTAGTGTGTACGCAGACCTTACCCCTACCCTTAGGGTAGAGAGGTTGTTTCCAATAGACCCTCGACATCCTTCCCTCCAAGAACTCCCCACCTTGCTCTTGGGGTGACTCGAACTCACAACCTCTTGGTTGGAAGTGGAGGGTGCTAAAATTGTACAAATTCACAATAATGTTGTTTGGCCGGGAAGCACACTTGTGGATCCTGAGGGGTGACTAACACCTTCCCCTTAGGATAATTTCATGCCCATACCCTATATCTGGTTACCAAACGTAGTTATAAATGAACTCCTTTGGTGTCCTAATGCACCTTAAAAATCGTTAGGTGGAGACTTTCCAAAAATGCAAAACCCCTTTCCCAAAAGGAACGAGTTGTCTCAACCAAATGTCATAAACCCGATTTCGCGAGAAAAAAGGGGGCGCGACAGCATGGCGACTCTGCTGGGGATTTTAGGCTTTTACCATTTGAAACTGCCTTGTGAATTTGTACCTCTACTTTGTTTAATATTTTCACCCCTTCCTCTTCCATTCTATGTGCAATTAATTGTTTATTTCTTTCAAGTATTTACTCTTCCCCAAAACAAGAATGACATGTCTCTTTGTTTTCCTTTGTAACCACTTTAAATCATAATTGTTGCATTTACCGCTTTCTTAATGTGCAAATACATGACAACCTGTTTTAATGCTTATTATTGCATAATCATGCTCAACATTCATACTCCACTCGTGCCAAACAAAATACTATAGCAACGCTTGATGAGTGGTTGCGCCCTTCCTATACTATTACCCCTAAATTTGGAAAGGCATATTTATGGTAAAACTAGTCGATCAGCGGTGCAGTCGACGGTTCCGTGCCTTTCCCCCTTGAGTTGTCCGCTCAAGGGTACCAGTCTAAAACCCCACAGAAACCCTACTCCATTATGTTGTTGCATGCATCATGGTCAAACCTAGCCAAGCTAAAGTGTTGTCCGCACAATAGGTTTTTAGATAGCCTTGTCCAAAGTCCACTGGGTTTCCCTAAACCCAAACGGACATCATCACGTTCTGTGCATTTATTTTGAGAACTAAATGCTTCATGCTAATTATTGATGTTAAATAGTCGAGTCTGGTGGGGGTAAGGGCCTAACCTTGTTTTCCTTGCAGAAACATGAGGCATGAAGTTCCCAGATTCGGCATGGTCATCAATATCCACCTAAGACTGCTGAAGTGGTGGGGAGATTTACATTCTAGCGACAAAGCTCTCGTCAGAAAATATTTGGGCAATCTACCATCTCTCCTAGAAATCCAGCCTAGCAACATGATAATAGAGGTTGCTACCCTGTTTTGGGATTGCGAAAGGGCCGTGTTCCGCTTTGGGGACATTGAAATGACCCCTTTTTTAGAGGATATAGGAGGAATGGCCGGCCTAGTGTAGGAAACCCCGGGGTTGCTAATGCATGAGAACCGCACAGGCAAGGGTTTCCTTAAAATGATGGGTTTGAAGAAGAATGCAGAATTGGTATTCTTAGAAGAATCGTACATCCCTTTTGACTATTTGTACGAAAGGTACGGTCACAAAAAATCATACCGTACCTACCATGACGAGTTTGCCATCACTTCATTGGGGCACATCCATCGCAGGGTATTTGTTTTTATGTTTTGTTTCTTGGGTATGATCGTGCTTCCAATGAATAAAGAAAGAATCCATACTAGGCTGGCTATGGTAACCAAGACCCTAATGGAGGGGATTGGTGGGCAGACATTCAGCATTATACCCATGATCATTGCAGACATATACCGAGCCTTGGAGAAGTGTCAACGAGGAGCAAGAAACTTCGAAGGTTGCAATCTACTACTTCAACTTTGGCTCATGGAACATCTCCAAAATGGCGAATACCGGCAAGAAAATCATCGAAGGGTATGGGATGACCACATCGCTTTCCATCACCCAAAGCAAACGAATTACATCCCCGACATGTTCGCTCAACCTGAGAATGCCAAAGGATGGGTTGAGCTCTTTGATAATATGAGTGAAGAACATGTTCAATGGATGTTTGAGTGGTTTCCGACAGAGGAGTTCATCGCCCTGTCCAGAGATGCACCATTCCTAATACTGATTGGTCTAAGAAGAACATACCCTTACCTCCCTCTTCGAGTTATGAGGCAAGCGGGTAGGAAGAAAGTCATACCCAGGGTCGACAAGATGGTCCATCTTCGAGCAGACTTCCAAAATGATGATAGTTCTCACAAGTGCCAAGCCCAACACATGTGGCACTGTAAGATCGTGATGGAGAAAGACACCATTGAGCCAGACAGGTATCACGCTGGTTGCACCCCTTTCTATTCGAGCTGGTTGGAAGACAATTGGGATGGTTTGGGCAAGCCAGGGTTCGTTCACGGCCACAGGATTATAGATGGAAAGGCTGAGGCGCAAGTCAAATACAACCAGCTGCGCAAAAGGATTCGTGAGTGCGAGAGCGAGCACCGAGAAATACATGAGTCCAACAAGAAGTTGATTGAGGAATGGAAGGACATGTCTATCAGCACCAACAAGAGGTTATGATACTTGGAGCGAGGCATAGTCGAGCTGGAGGAAAAGTTCCTCAAAAGGGTTGAAGACTGTCAAAGGGCTGAAGGGACCGAAGGTGGACATCTAGCCAGAGCGTACCTGTTGCTGGGACTTCGCGAGTTGGGTAAGCTATTCGAAGGAAGAAAGGATGCCGAGTCTGGGGAGGGTCCTTTTGGGACCAAGTAGATAGGAACATCTTTTTTTGCTTTATCAATGTAATAAGGCCAATGGCCATTAGTGACCTTTATTTCTTGTTTATTTAGTGTCGTTTTTGGGATTCGTCTATTTTCTTATCAATAAAATGAGTCATTTAGCATTCTTTAAGTTCTCCAAATCAATTTGTCGCTAGGCCTACCTGGGGCACAAAGTGGTTCCCAAAACAGGACGCGCTTTACATTCCCGCACTATGTGTTTAAATACTGCAATGCTTTTTCATAATCCTCACTGACTTGGCTACCTTTTTGTGTTGTTTATTTCTTTATTATTTCCATCCTCAAAGGTTAGTTCGTGCACTCTGGCATCATCACCTTATATCACAAGATCCAAGGTCCCTCCACCTACTCCTTCTCCTAGTCCTCTTAAAGGCAAGAACAAAGGCAAAAGTGAAATGGAAGAATCAAGCAACATCAGGAAGGAGAACACATCTGAACGGGTAGAGGCCGCTGATGGCCAGGGTATTCGGGTTCCGAATGAGAATATGTCGCAGTTTGAGCAAAAGTTACTGAAATTCCAAGAAGAGCATGATCAGGTTCGAAATCTGGCAAACCTGTCTTTTTCCCTCAACATCCCAGACATCACCCTCCACAACATTCAAAATCCTACACCTCCGCAAAATATCCCAAGATAACAGAATCATCCCGCACCTCACCATCACACCACTCCACCAAAGAACCAAACTCTCCCAACACAATGCAATACTTTCCATACCTCAAATAACACTCCACTACTTATCCCAGAACCTCAGAACTCCACAAATGACCATTTCCACACCCATGCATCAGGCCACCATAACAATCTTATCTATGTGGAGACCGTTCCACACTCCACTCCGCCTATCCCACACGCATATGAGTCTGATGAAAAGGACCTGCTTATTAGGACCTTGGTCGAGGAGCTTAGGAAGCTGACCAGCCGGGTTCAAGGCGTTGAGGGAATCAAGGGAGTCGAAGGGATGAATTATGAGGACCTTTGCATACAACCTGATGTCGAACTGCCTGAGGGGTACAAACCTCCGAAGTTCAAGATGTTTGATGGTACAGGTGATCCAAGGGTCCATCTGAGGACCTATTGTGACAAGCTGGTTGGAGTAGGAAAGGACGAAAGGATCCGCATGAAGCTGTTCATGAGGAGTTTGAAAGGAGATGCATTATCTTAGTACATCAGCCAAGATCCCAAGAAGTGGTCGAACTAGGTGAGCATGACATCTGACTTTATGGACAGATTCAGATTCAATACAGAGAACGCACCAGACATGTTCTACATCGAGAATTTGAAGAAGAAACCCACGGAGACATTTCGCGAGTATGCTACTCGCTGGAGGTCCGAAGCTGCTAAGGTCAGACCCGCCTTAGAAGAGGAGCAAATGAACAAGTTCTTTGTCCGGGCTCAGGACCTGCAATACTATGAATGGTTGATGATGATTGAGAACCACAAATTATTCGATATTATCAAGCTAGGAGAAAGAATCAAAGAAGGTATTAAAAGTGGCATGATCACAAATTTTGAAGCCTTGCAAGCTGCAAATAAGGCTTTACAGTCCGGTGGTGTGTCAAAGAAAAGGGACGCGGGAGCCGTGATGATTTCCCAAAGAACCAAATCCCCACTCAAATATCAAACCTACCCAACACCTCCACTCACATACCAACCAACCCAAAATTACCAAGCACCCTCGCCCTCATATCAAGCTCCGCCACCAACTTATCAATCACCTCCACCACCCACATATCGACCTACTTCACCTAGATACTCCCAACCCGCTCCTGTCTACCACACTTACAATTCTCAACCATCCCATTATCAATCACCTCCACCACCCACATATCGACCTACTTCACCTAGATACTCCCAACCCGCTCCTGTCTACCACACTTACAATTCTCAACCATCCCATTATCAATCACCTCCTGCACGCCAAAACTTCCCTAGACTGCGACCTAATTTTGATCGCAGACCTCCAAACTAGTATACCGCCATAGTTGAACCCATCAACCAGCTGTATGAGAAGCTCAAAGCTACTGGTTATGTCACACCTATCCTTGCTGCCACCCCTGATAATCTTTATCAGCGGGTTAACCCAAACAAATCCTGTGCATATCACTCCGGCATGAAGGGGCACACCATCGATGAATGCCGCTCTTTGAAAGACAAGATACAGTCCCTGATTGATAGTAAGATCATTGATGCAAAATATCCCGCTCCAAACATCCGCGACAATCCTATGCCAGACCATAAGGGTGGAGGTATCCACATGATTGAAATAGAATATGATTGGGATCCCGAGGGATCAATCGGGTTGATCGCAGAAGGCGATGACCCAAAGAAATCGGCAGTCACTCTCAACCCGATCATAGTGCAGATTCAACCGTCTGAGGACGTTGAGGTAAATATGTCCATACCTCTTGAGTTCGAAACGGCGCCACCCGCAAAGAGACCAGTATCGATTAAAGTTGAGTTCATTCTCCGGCAAATGCACCTGCACCATTCGAGGTTGCGACCTTGCCACCCAAGGCACATGTTCCATTTGAAGTAAGGATAGGTGAACCAATCCTAGTGGCGATGTCAACCATGCCACCCTTCTATACAAATGTTGTACCTTGGGACTATACAACCGAGGCAAGAAGGAAGGGGAAGGTCAAGACTGAGGAAGTTGTCGCAGCACAGGGTATGACAAGATCTGATAGAGTCTATACCCCTGAACATCTGGCTGAATCCAGCGGGCAGGCTTCCAATCGGCCTCCCCTTATTGAGACAGGTCCAGACGACCTTTGGAGGAAGGTACAGGCCAAGGAGTATTTGGTCATCGACCAGCTAAACAAGACGCCAACACAAATATCCATTCTCTCTTTGCTGCAGAATTCTGAGACGCACAAGAGCGCTTTGTTGAAGGTGTTGAATGAAGCATATGTGCCGAACAAAATCACTAGTGGAGAAATGGCCAATATGGTGGGCCAAGTGTTGGAAAGACACAAGATCACCTTCAATGAGGATGATCTGCCACCCGAAGGGTTAGGTCATAACAAAGCACTGCACATCATTGTGCAATGCGAAGATTATTTCATCACCAGAATCCTGATCGATGGAGGATCCAGTCTTAACATATGTTCGTTGATAACACTCAAGAAATTGGGTAAAGGGCTGCATGAGATAAAGGATGGAGCAATCAATGTGAAATCTTTCGATGGATATCAAAGGTCCACCATTGGTGAGATAAGCCTATGCCTGCAAATGGGGCCAACTTGGTTTGAGGTGGACTTACAAGTGATAGATGTACCAGCGTCCTACAACCTGTTATTAGGACGACCCTGGATCCATGCTGCTGGGGCCGTAGCGTCAACGCTACATCAGGCAGTGAAGTTCGAGTGGAACCACCAAGAGGTGATTATTCATGGTGATGGTAGCAACCCTATTTATAGTCGCCAGACTATTCTGGGGATCGAAGGAAGAAGGAAGCTGGGTGGAGAAACTTACCACCACATTGAACGGGTCAATGCTATCGACAAATATAAATGGTGGGATAGAAAAGTCGAAAGCATACTGAAACCCATAAATATCAAGAAACATGGTACTACCTTCGGTTTGGGATATGAGTACACTTGGCAAGAATTCAACGATTGGTCGCCACCTTGGCGCAATCCCTATTACCCACCGGAGCAGCCGATACCGTATCTGGATAAGATCTTTCAGCAGGCCAGCATTATCTATGGATCAGACGAAAAAGAAGAACTTGCAGCAATGAGGAACTTGTTTCTGGAGGACACTGATATGGATTGTTGTGTCATTCTCGAGGAGGAGGGGCAGGAAGGCCCTTCCATACAGGCTATGAGCTGAGGGACATACCTCAAGAATTGGACTATTAGGACAACCAAATCCCGACGACCCTCGGGGTAGCAAGGCTAAAACAAGCACTATTCATTGTTTCTCTTTGCAAAATGATTTCCTTTTTCGCATTTTAATCCCTGCAATAAGATCTTCAATGTTCAAAACAATTGTTCAATTTATCAAAAGCATTTTCAATTTTCTTATGAATCAACATTTATTGTTATAATTTCTCTCTCATTACTTTACCTATACAACATTACTATTACCTGTCTTGATGAACGAATGACTGTGACATGCAATGAGACAACGCAACAAACGGAAGTTGATTCAGAGAAAGATGACATACTTGACGAGATTGTCAAAGAAGTTGAGAATTTTGAGAACAGACCTAAGTCCAACTTGGACGAGACTGAAGTTATCAACCTGGGAGATCTAGAAAACGTCAAGGAAACACGAATCGACATTCATTTGTCGCCGTTAGAAAAGAAGGAATACACTGAATTCCTAAAAGGGTACGAGGACATATTCGCCTAGTCTTATGATGACATGACTGGTCTAAGTACGTCTATTGTGGCTCACAAACTGCCAACCAATCCAATGTGTCCGCCGGTAAAGCAAAAGCTCAGAAAGTTCAAACCCGACATGAGTTTGAAAATCAAGGAAGAAGTTACCAAGCCGATTAACGCCAAAGTTCTCAGGGTAGTTGAGTACCCGACATGGTTAGCCAACATTGTGCCGGTGCCAAAGAAGGATGGGAAGGTCAGAGTCTGTGTCAACTACCGGGATCTCAACCGGGCTAGTCCGAAAGACGACTTCCCCTTGCCAAATATATATATCCTGATTGACAATTGAGCCAAGCATGAACTACAATCATTCGTGGATTGCTTCGCTGGTTATCGTCAGATCTAGATGAAGGAGGAAGATGCTGAGAAAATAGCTTTCATTACGCTGTGGGGAGTGTAATGTTACAAGATGATGCCATTCGGTCTGAAGAATGCAGGGGCCACCTACATGAGGGCTATGACCACTATCTTCCACGATATAACTCACAAAGATATCGAGGTATATGTGGATGACGTTATTATCAAGTCCAAGAAAGCCATTGAACACATAGAAGATTTGAGGAAGTTCTTCAATAGATTGCGGAAATACAATATGAAGCTGAATCCCGCGAAGTGTGCATTCGGAGTTCCTGCTGGAAAGTTGCTCGGGTTCATTGCCAGCCGCCGAGGGATAGAACTGAACCCGTCAAAGGTCAAAGCCATTCAAGAACTACCGCCGCCAAGGAACAAGAAAGATGTGATGATTTTCTTGGGGAGGCTTAATTACATCAGCCGATTCATAACACAGTCTACAGTCATCTATAAGCCGATCTTCAAGATGCTGAAGAAGGATGCCGCGACCAAATAGACCGATGATTGCCAAAAGGCTTTCGACAGAATTAAGGAGTATTTGTCAACACAACCAATCCTAGTACCGCCTGAGCTAGGTAGACCACCGTTACTCTACCTTGCAGTATTAGATGGAGCCTTCGGCTAAGTTCTGGGGCATCACGACAAAACAGGGAGAAAGGAGCAAGAAATTTATTATCTTAGCAAGAAGTTCACTCCGTACGAAGCTCGGTATTCACTCTTGGAACGCATCTGTTGCGCTTTGACTTGGGTATCCCAGAAGCTGAGGCATTATTTCTGTGCTTATACTACTTATCTCATATCGAGAATGGATCCTTTGAAGTACATCTTTCAGAAGCCCATGCCCACTGGCAAGCTGGCCAAGTGGAAAATCCTGTTGAGTGAGTTCGATATTTTCTACGTGACTTAGAAAGCAATCAAGGGACAAGCGCTAGCAGATCACCTTTCTGAGAACCCCATGGACGGAGAATATGAGCCTCTGAAAACGTATTGTCCTGATGAAGAGGTATCATTCATAGGAGAAGACATTGCAGAATCCTATGACGGTTGGAGGATGTTCTTCGATGGAGCAGGGAACTTCAATGGAGTTGGCACTGGAGTGATCCTAATAGTAGAAACCGGTCAGCATTATCCGGTATCTGCCAAACTCAGATTCCCCTGCACCAACAACATGGCTGAATATGAAGCCTGTATCTTAGGGCTCAAAATGACCATTGACATGAATGTTCAGGAGTTGTTAGTGATTGGTGATTCAGACCTACTGGTACATCAGGTACAAGGAGAGTGGGATACCAAGAATTCCAAGATACTGCCATATCTACACCACGTACAGGAGTTAAGAAAGAGGTTCATGAAGATAGAATTTCGGCATGTCCCTAGAATCCAGTATGAGTTCGCCGATGCATTGGCTACTTTGTCCTCAATGATCCAGCATCCGGACAAGAATTTCATTGATCCTATTCCAGTGAAGATCCATAATCAGCCGGCTTACTGTTCCCATGTCGAAGAAAAAGCAGACGGAAAGCCTTGGTTTCATGATATCAAAGAGTATTTGGCAAAATGAGAGTACCCAGAGCTTGCGAATCCCACTTAGAAACGCACACTTCGGAGATTGTCCAACAATTTCTTTCACAACGAAGGAATCCTGTATAGGAGGACTTCCGATTTGGAATTATTAAGGTGTGTCGACGCAAAGGAAGCATCGAAGCTACTAGAGGAAATTCATGTTGGGACGTGCGGTCCACATATGAACGGTTTTGTTTTGGCAAAGAAGATGCTCCGAGCTGGTTACTTTTGGATGACTATGGAAACAGACTACATCCAGTATGTCCGGAAATGCCACCGCTGTCAGATACATGCAGACATGATAAAGGTACCTCCAAACGAGCTCAATGCAACAAGCTCACCTTTGTCATGCGCCTCCTGAGGCATGGACATTATTGGGCCAATCGAACCTGCCGCCTCCAAAAGACACAAGTTCATCCTAGTACCCATCGATTATTTTACCAAATGGGTCGAAGCAGCGTCCTACAAAGCAGTTACTAAGAAAGTCGTGGCCGACTTTGTCCGCGACCGCATTGTTTGTCGGTTCGGAGTTCAAGAGTCAATCATCACCGACAGTGGTTCCAATCTCAACAGTGACTTGATAAAAGCTATATGTGAAACTTTCAAGATCAAACACAAGAATTCCACAGCTTACAGACCTCAGATGAATGGAGATATAGAGGCCGCCAACAAAAAAATCAAGAAGATATTAAGGAAGATGATAGAAAAGCACAAGCAGTGGCACGCGAAGTTATCATTTGCCTTGTTGGGATATCGCACCACGGTCCGCACATCAACCGGGGAAAATCCCTATATGCTGGTTTATGGTATAGAGGTTGTTATTCCCGCTGAAGTTGAAATTCCATCCTTAAGAATCATACAAGAAGCTGAGCTCCGCGACGCAGAATGGATAAAGAATCGTTATGAGCAACTAGCCCTCATAGACGGGAAAAGAATGAATGCAGTCTGTCATGGTCAACTCTACCAGAACAGAATGTCCAGAGCCTTCAACAAGAAAGTCAAACCGAGACAGTTCACACCAGGGCAGCTGGTGTTAAAGAAAATTTTCCCACATCAAGACGAAGCCAAAGGAAAGTTCTCTCCCAACTGGAAAGGTCCATACATGGTTCACCGAGTGTTGACAGGAGGAGCACTTATACTTGCAGAAATGGACGGAGAAGTCTAGCCAAAACCAATCAATTCAGATGCAGCCAAACGTTACTATGTGTAATCCTTATGCTTTCCTTATATGATGTAAATTGAACTACGCCTGACCTGATTCCCGTTTAAGAGGGGATACGTAGGCAGCCCTATGGGTTCGGTCACAATTCAATAAAAAATTCATTTTCCTCCACAATTGGAAACTGGGGCAAAAGTTTGAGGAGGACCCTAAAAATTCTGAAGCAAGTTCAACCGATCGCCACACAAGCAACAGTCAGAAGCATTCACCCATCAAACTGGGGCAGAATTTTGAGGAGGACCCTCAAAATTTCGTAGCAGGAGAGGTTGCAATGTCTCGAACCGTGTCACGGCCGTCGGTTCATCCCAACATTATTTTAAAATTATACATTATGCTATAATTTTACAAAATCATGCATGTTTGTTCTTGAAACAACTTTGTTTAGCAATGCTACCCCAATGACATAGACAATATCATCAGATCAAGCTGAACAAGTCAAGCAAAGCTAGCGGGGATACGAACTAACCTTCACCTTACAGAACTCACGATTTTCCTTTGGATGCAGGCACTAAGGTCGCAAAATCCCTAAACGTATTATCCACCCAAAGAACAAACATTATTCAAAATGCGATTCTCATAATCGCTGCATTTGCCGACGCTTATTATCAACGCAGACGATGCTTCCTTATCAAGATACTCACAATGGACACAATATCGCAATTTATTACCAGCTAAGAATTCCTACTGTCATTTTATTCTCTGCATAAGGCTACCATTCTGCCTTCCGAGACTAAACGTTGTCTCCATCTGCATTCCCATCTCTGCATAAGGCTACCATTATGCCTTCCGAGACTAAACGCTGTCTCCATCTGCATTGCATAAGGATACCAACTTGCATAAGGCTACCATTCCGCCTTCTGACTTGCATAAGGCTACCATTCTGACTTGCATAAGGCTACCATTCTGACTTCCGAGTTAAGCTCTACCTCCACCTGCATTTTCATAAGGCTACCATTCTGCCTTACGAGGCTAAGCTCTACCTCAAATTTACTTTTTGAGAATAACTATTGTCTCAAGCACCATTTACTTCGCTTCCTTTCGGGCTAAGCTCTGCCCTTTAATTCGCGAGACTAAGCTTTGTCTTGTTAGCATCATACTATTGCATCTTCATGGGCTGAAATATCGCCAACTTATCCACAGGCGTCATTGTTCGTAGGCACCATCTTCATGGCCCGAGAACACCATATCATGGCATGAGGATCTCTTTTAATCATTTTACATATCATTATTCAAAGGCATCATGGTTCGGAGGCACCATCCTCATGGCCCGAGAACATCATTTTCATGGCATGTGAATCTTGCATCAAACAATTCATAGCCCAGGACGTCATGGTTTGAGGACGTCATCCTTAACCGTCCAAAGACATCATTCATGGTTCGACGGGAACTTGCATCATGTTTAAATTACGCACAATATATACTTGTATTGTTTATTTGCAGGTAATACGGCAAGCAACGACCATCTTGGAAGGAGCGGTACCGCTCCAGTTCTCCTAACTACCCCGTAAGCCGCCTATTCATCCAGTCCCATACATTGCGTCCGCACTTCTAGAACTTCATCGGTATACTTCGCCGATGACTCTTGAACTACATACAGCCTGATTCCTGTAAAACCAGGGATATGTAAGCATCTTAGAAACCAGGGTGCAGCCTAAATCTCTTTAAACCATTTCGCTCGGTCAAAATTGGCTATCATGTCTTACCCGACAACTCTTTCATCCTTCCCGGGTAAAGAGGGGCAGCTGTTGATACCCAATTTTTCCCCAAATTATTTTAAATTTGCATATATACCTTCCAAAATCACTTTTTATAATGATTGGTATTTTTCCATAATTTTCCATATTTTATTAATTTCTTTTCTAATTAATTCAGTACTTTATATTAAATAATTATTCATAAATTATATTATAAATAATTTCAAAATATTTCCTAGCTCAATATATCATTTTAAATCCTATTAGGATTTAATTATTTCATAAATTAGCCAACTTGGCATTACTTAGCCATAATTACGATAATTTTTGCAATTATAGCCTTTGCATATTTTATACCATTTTAATTTAATAATTAATTATTAGTTAATTACCTTAATTTCACTTATTTAGCATTAATTTCATTTTTGTATAATTATTAGCTATTTTTTTAATTATTTATCTATTTAATTGAGTATTTAACAATTAACCCTTTTTCTATTTAAAATATAGCCTAATTTAATTTAACCCCAACCTAATTAAAACCAGCCCAATTACACAACCCAATAGCCAAGTCCAAACCTAAATCTACCCGACCCAATCCGGAGCCAATCCTGACCGTTGATCAAAATTGATCAACGGTCCAGAAACACCCCTTCCTTAATTAACCTAGGTGACTACCCCCCCTCGTCTCTCATTTTCACTGCCTCACTCATCTCTCTACCTCCCTCTCTCTCTCTCTATTTTCAGGTTCTCTCTAGATGTGATGACCTAAAAGGTCATCCTAAGTAATTCTAGCTAAATATGTGTTTTGAGGCCCCGAAAGCCTTTCTGAAACTCACCTCGATATGCGTGTGCAGCTCGGGCATGTAGCCGTGAAGCTTCTATGTGAAAATTTGATAAAAATGGAACTTTGGATTGAATAATTGAATACAGTTGACTTTGGTCAACATCTTTGGTAAACGGATCCGGACCAGTGATTTGACAGTCCCAGAGGGTCCGTAGGAAAATATGGGACTTGGGCGTGTGCCCGAAATCGAATTCTGAGGTCCCAAGCCCGAGAAATGAATTTTTAAAAGAAATTATTTTCTGGAAATAATAAAGGATTTTGAAAATGAATAATTATGTGAAAGCCGTGTTACCGCGCCCGTATTATGGTTTCGGAGCCCGGAACAGGTTTATTATATGTTAGGTGAGTTATCTGTGAAATTTGGTGTAAAACGGACTTGAAGTGACGTGTTTCGGATCAAAATTGGTAAAATTAAGCTTTATGAAGTTTTAATAAATTTCTATGAGTTTTGAGGTTTAAATCGTTGAGTTTGATGATAATTTGGTGATTTAAAAGTTTGAATAGGTCCGTAGGATGTTTTGGGAGTTGTGTGTATTGTGGTTTTGAGACCCGAGGGATCGGGTGAGTTTCGGGTAGCTAACGGGGTGAGAAAACTTAGGAAATCACTGATGATGCACCATATACTGGTGTGTCCGCACCTGCGAGTCTAGAGCCGTAGGTGCGAGACCGCAGGCGCGACACCAAGCCCGCAGGTGCGGTCCCCCTCGCAAGCGCGACCCAGGCGCCGCAGGTGCGGCTTCGCAGGGGCGTCAAATTTTTCGCAGGTGCGGCCCCTTCTGGGCCTGACCCATTCCCGCAGGTGTGACCATTTTTCCGCACCTGCGATACCGCAAGTGCGAGCCTCCCTTCCGCAGGTGCGAGATTCGCCCAGTGATTATTTTCTCTTAAATCCAAAA
>ML266014.1:52927-69597 GCA_005239495.1 Nicotiana undulata | reverse complement strand
GTGCTCGGCAAGTATGGCCCGGGTGCTAGTCATGATCCTCCAGTTTGGGTCGTGACACTATCAAATACTTAAAATTGATTACTAAAACAAATATGATACGTGTATTTCACACACGCTGACATGGCAGAACTTAACGAATAAAAAGAGGGCACATAACTTTTGATTTAAGTTAATAAAAAACCCTTTTATAGAATACAAAAAATTGTTTTAAGATATTAACGCCCCTCCCTTGTAGCCATCTAATCTTTAACAACCCAGAACCCCTTCCCCTCCCCTTCTTCTTCACCAGTATTTTCTTCTCCTTAATTTTTATTTTATATCAGAACTAACCCACTGTAGAAGGTTATGTCTTGAAGAAGATGGAGAAATATGACCTAGAAGAAGACACATATTAGTTGATTCATATCTTTAATCCCATAAGAATAAAATCTTGTTATCTCCCGTTCAGAAGATTTTTCGAAAAACTTGAGTGTTTCTAGTTATTTAATTTCGCCTGAATTTCTATATTTTCTATGTTCTCAAAAGTCAACCTCCGGGAAATTGTGGTGAATCATTGGTTTGCGAGCCCTAATTCCAAATCTAAGAAAAAGCTTCATGGACTATTTCAGAAGGGAGGATTTCTGGAAAGGAAAATGTGGGGAAGAGTGAGCGCGAGAGGTCACCAGAGAGGAGTTTTTTGGTGAGCTTCTGATGCTCCAGGTGGTCTTTCTGGTGAAAGTTATTTTTGCTACTTTTTGATGCGGCTGGGTTATGGAGTAGAAGCCATATGTTTCAAATGGTGGCGTATGTTGGTGCTAGGTGAAAATTCGATGGTGTCAGGCGATGGAGACGTTGAAGAGATGAGGTTGAATGTGGTGACAATGTAGCGGCTGCTTGGTTAAGATTTTCTGCTTTGTATTACCTGTGAGCACGAAGAGTATATTGGGAAGAAATAGAGTTGTGATCGGAAGGTGAAACAAGTTTGGGTTTCTTTATCTTTCGATATTTTTAAGGGGACAACAATGGCGAATCTGTGGCGGTGGGATGGTGTATATGGTGGTTCTGCAAAACTGAATCTAAAAACTTGAAAATAAAAAAATAAAAAAAGGAAATTTGAGCTTGTCACGCGCCCGAAACAAGTGGAATGCACCTTTTCTGCCATGTCAATCTTTAGTGTTTGATAGGCACATATTGAGTGAAGTTTAAGTATCTTATAGGTACAAGCTTCACTTGAGGTAGCAAAGTGACAATATTGGACAAGTTTAAGTAGTCCTATATGTATTCCGCCTTTAAAATGTCAACAAGTACGACTCAATGGCTCAAATAATTATTTTAAAACAAAATACTGAAAATGTCTTAAATGCTCAAAACAATTTGGAAATATGTCATGCTAATTTGCCAGGCTACCCAGGAACTCGGCGATCCCGGAATGGTGCAGTGGTTAAGTTCTTGAGAACAACTGCCTCTTCCATTGTCTGGATGGTAAGGTCTTCCTCCTCCTCCTCAACAATTGCAGTGTCGTCCATGTATTCTTCATTTATAAATAGATTTCTCATGCTAGCCAAAATCTCATCTTCCTCAGGTCCCCACATCATGTCAACCTGATGGAATGTTTGGTGCAAAGGTGGTTTGGGTTATTCCAGCGGACAATAAGGGGCGCGCCATGATGATGTCCAATCCTGATGTTCTTGCACGGTATATTCATATCCAAGACCAAAGGTAGTGCCATGATACTATGGTTGTATGGGTTTGGTGATCCCCTGAAGCTTTTTACCAAGACCTTTGCTTGGTTTTAACCCGTCCATAACATTATGCTTTCTATCTTCTAGCTCCACCATCGATCCTTTTCAATTGCGTTAACCTACTCGATGCGGTGATATATTTCTCTACCCAACTTCCTCATGTTTTCGATTAATGGAACGATCTGGTTGGTGTAGATAGGGTTACTTCTGTCTCTTGTTCACCTCCTAATGATTCCATTCGAACTTCACAGCTTGGTGCAGAGTAGAAGCCATTTCCCCAGCTGCATGTATCCATGGTCGGCCCAACAATATGTTGTAAGTAGCGATATACCTAGCATTTAGAACTCAACATCAAACCAAGTCGGACACATTTGTGGATCAAGGTTGATTTCCCCCTATAGTGGCTCTCTGAGATCCGTCAAATGCCCTCACATTAATGTTTCCCATTCGTATCTCGTGCAAGCCCTTACCTAATCTCTTTAGAGTGGTCAATGAACATATGTTCAGACTCAAACCTCCATCTATCGGGATCCTCATAATGAACTTGTCCTCGAATTGCACTGTGATGTGCAATGCCTTGCTGTGACTTTGTCCTTCTGGTGGTAACTCATATTCAGGTAAAGTGGTTTTGTGGCTCTCCAATACCTATCCAACCATGTTAGCCATCTCTCCACTACTGATGTCGGCAGGTACATAAGTTTCACTTAACATGTTCATAAAGCATTGTGTGAGTCTGAGTTTTGCAACAATTATAAGATAGATATCTTAGTAGAAGTCTTGTTTAGGTGGTCAACAACAGAGTATTCACTTGCTTGTATCTTCCTCCAAAGATCGTCAGTGCCAGTCTCAACAACAGGCATCTTAGGTGCATTTTCCTTGCTTGTTCCTCCCAGATTCTCAAGTGTGTAAACTCTGCTAGTTCTAGGCATACCTTGCGCGGCACTTGTTTCTTCCATTTTGGCTTTTCCCTTTCTTCTTGCTTTCGCAGCATAATCCCATGGGATGACATCATACTTGTAAAATGATATGGGAGCTACCATTACAGTGAAGGGTGTAGCTACTTCGCCTTCAAATGGCGCCAAGGTTTGTACCTCAACTGGCGTAAGGGTGACCGCTGATGTTTTAGGAGCGTCTCAATCTCGAATGAGTCCAATGGACCCTTCTTGATCCCACTCCTCATTAGTTTCTATCAAGTTCACTCCCTCACCTATGTGGTCCAAGAGAGGGTTGTTACGAACATTTGGTGCAGCTTCCTTTGCATGTATAACCTTAGTGTCGATCAGCGCCTGAATCTTGTCTTTCAATGTGGGGCATTCTTTAATGGTATGACCATTCATTCCTGAATGATAATAACATGTTTTGTTGGGGTTGATCCATGGGGAAGGATTTTCCACAACAACAGCAGGAATAGGGGTGACATAACCAGCGACCTTCAGTCTCTCATACAATTCGACTATGGGTTCAGCAATTGGGGTGTATTGTCAAGGGGGTCTGCGATCAAAATTTGGACGTGGCTTTGGGTAGTTTTGGCGGGCGGTTGGAGGTGAATGGTTCAATGTAGGTCGAGTGTAGGTATGATAGGTGGAGGTATTGGAATTTTGGGGGTGAAGGTTGATATGTGGGTGGAGGTGTTTGGTATGTGAGGGGAGACTTAGGGCCCTGGGCTACCATCACGGTACCCACTTCTTTCTTCTTTGAAATACCTCCTCATTGCAAAGCTTTATTCGTGGCCTGTAGCGCCTCGAAAGTAGTTACCATCCCAATCTTTATTCGTTCTTCTATCCTTTCTCCTAGCTTGATGATGTCCGAGAACTTGTGATTCTCGATGACCATCAACCTTTTATAATACTGCGGATCTTGATCTCTAACAAATAACTTGTTCATTTGTTCTTCTTCAAGTGCTGGCCTTACCTTTGCAGCCTCTGATCTCCAACAAGTAACATACTCGTGGAAGGTTCCTATTGGCTTCTTCTTGAGCTTTTGAATGTAGAAAACGTTTGGTGCATTTTTCGTGTTGAACCTGAATATGTCCATGAAATCTGATGACATGCTTACCCAATTAGCCCACTTCTTTGGGTTTACACTGATATACCAAGACAAAGCGTCTCTTTTAAGGCTTCACATGAATTGTTTCATGTGTATTTGTTCATTCTTACCTACTCCTACAAGCTTGTCGCAATATGTTCTCATATGCACCGTCGGATTACTAGTACCATCGAATATTTTGAACATGGGAGGTTTGTAACCTCTGGAAGTTCCACATCTGCTGATGCACATGTCCTCATAGTTTAGACCTTTAACGCCTTTCCCACATTCAACACTCAAGACTCCCCCTGTGTGCTTCTTGAGTTCCTCCGCCATGTTTCTAATGCACATGTCCTTCTCAGTTGGTTCAGTACGAATAGGGTTTGTTGTGGCGTATGGGGTAAGGTTTCCACATATATCGGACTACTTTGATGAGCTCTTGGAACTTGGGTATCGAGTTTCGGGGATCGGGAGTAGGTTGTGGTGCATTTTGGGGAGTGTGGTAAGTTGTGGTTTGCGGGTATTGAGCTGGATGATGGTGATGTTATTGACAGGTTTTCACTGGTGGTGGATTAAGGTTCTATAAAGGTGCGGGATTATGATATTGGTGTGGTGTGATAACTAGGGATTTTACCTTGTTTTGCACTCTATCTTGCTTAAGTTTTGGATGCAATTATACACAAAATAGTCCCAAAGGCTTATGTGTTGTGCTTGTTGCAGGGTTTAGTCAAAAATTGATGACAAATAGTCAAAGACTTGCCCAAAAAGGAGTGAAACTTGCACAAGTACCAAGAACAAGTAAAAGCCAAGTGCAATTGACCAACGTGGCCCGCGGTCCACTTTATGCGGTCGGCGGTGGTGAGATTCAAAGAGCTATCCTTCAAGGCAAAATCCACAGCGGTCCGCGGTCTTGTTTATGCGGTCCGTGGTGGTGAGATTTAGAGAGCTATTCTTCAAGGCCAAATCCACCGCGGTTCGCGGTCATGTTTATGCGGTCCGCGGTGGTGAGATTCATAGACATGTTTTGAATGCAAGATCACCGCATACCGCGGTCCCGTTTATGCGGCCCGCGGTCAAGAGGTTCAGAGATCCCAAATGTTTAAGGCTAGAAGACCTCTGCGGACTGCAGTCCTTTTTTCGCGCCTGAATCTTGTCTTTCAATGTGGGGCATTCTTAAATGGTATGACCATTCATTCCTGAATGATAAGAACATGTTTTGTTGGGGTTGATCCATGGGGAAGGATTTTCCACAACAACAGCAGGAATAGAGGTGACATAACCAGCGGCGTTCAGTCTCTCATACAGTTCGACTATGGGTTCAGCAATTGGGGTGTATTTTCAAGGGGGTCTGCGATCAAAATTTGGACGTGGCTTTGGGTAGTTTTTGCGGGAGGTTGGAGGTGAATGGTTCAATTTAGGTTGAGTGTAGGTATGATAGGTGGAGGCAGGGTATTGGAATTTTGGTGGTGAAGGTTGATATGTGGGTGGAGGTGTTTGGTATGTGAGGGGAGACTTAGGGCCCTGGGCTACCATCACGGTACCCACTTCTTTCTTCTTTGAAATACCCCCTGATTGCAAAGCTTTATTCGTGGCCTGTAGCGCCTCGAAAGTAGTTACCATCCCAATCTTTATTCCTTCTTCTATCCTTTCTCCTAGCTTGATGATGTCCGAGAACTTGTGATTCTCGATGACCATCAACCTTTCATAATACTGCGGATCTTGATCTCTAACAAATAACTTGTTCATTTGTTCTTCTTCAAGTGCTGGCCTTACCTTTGCGGCCTCTGATCTCCAACAAGTAACATACTCGCGGAAGGTTCCTATCGGCTTTTTCTTGAGCTTTTGAATGTAGAAAACGTTTGGTGCATTTTCCGTGTTGAACCTGAATATGTCCATTAAAATCTGATGACATGCTTACCCAATTAGACCATTTCTTTGGGTTTACACTGATATACCAAGACAAAGCGTCTCTTTTAAGGCTTCACATGAATTGTTTCATGTGTATTTGTTCATTCTTACCTACTCCTACAAGCTTGTCGCAATATGTTCTCATATGCATTGTCGGATTACTAGTACCATTGAACATTTTGAACATGGGAGGTTTGTATCCTCTGGAAGTTCCACATCTGCTGATGCACAGGTCCTCATAGTTTAGACCTTTAACGCCTTTCCCACATTCACATGTCCTTCTCAGTTGGTTCAGTACGAATAGGGTTTGTTGTGACGTATGGGGTAAGGTTTCCACATATATTGGACTTCTTTGATGAGCTCTTAGAACTTGGGTATATGGGTGGTCGTTGATCGAGTTTTGGGGATCGGGAGTAGGTTGTGGTGCATTTTGGGGAGTGTGGTAAGTTGTGGTTTGCGGGTATTGAGCTGGATGATGGTGATGTTGTTGAGAGGTTTGCACTGGTGGTGGGTTAAGGTTCTAGAGAAGTGCGGGATTATGATATTGGTGTGGTGTGATAACTAGGGATTTTACCTTGTTTTGCACTCTATCTTGCTTAAGTTTTGGATGCAATTATACACAAAATAGTCCCAAAGGCTTACGTGTTGTGCTTGTTGCAGGGTTTAGTCAAAAAATGATGACAAATAGTCAAAGACCTGCTCAAAAAGGAGTGAAACTTGCACAGGTACCAAGAACAAGTAAAAGCCAAGTTCAATTGACCATCGTGGCCCGCGGTCCACTTAATGCGGTCGTCGGTGGTGAGATTCAAAGAGCTATCCTTCAAGGCAAAATCCACCGCGGTCCGCGGTCCTGTTTATGCGGTCCGCGGTGGTGAGATTCAGAGAGCTATTCTTCAAGGCAAAATCCACCGCGGTTTGCGGTCATAATTATACGGTCCACGGTGGTGAGATTCAGAGACATGTTTTGAAGGCAAGATCACCGCGGACCGCAATCCAGTTTATGCGGTCCGCGGTCAAGAGGTTTAGAGATCCCAAATGTTTAAGGCTAGAAGACCTCTGCGGACCGTGGTCCTTTCTTCGCGGTCCGCATTGAAGCCACTGCGGATGCGGTCCATTTATGCGGACCGCGGTGTCCAAGCTCAGAGCCCAAGTTTGTGAAGCCAAAAAGCCTCACCGCGGCCGCGGTCCAATTTGCGCGGTCCGCGGTGACCCTGCAGGGGCATTTTTGTCCGAAATTTTCAACTGAGTGTAAATAGCTTCTTTTGTTATTTTTTTTAAAAAAAAAAAACTTTTGATCAAACATATTTTGGGATTTTTACAGCAATTTTTTGTAATTTTAGCTAGATTTCAGTATTGAATCCTTCAATTTTATTTTATAATTCAATTACATGGGTTTTGCTTCATCTATTTTCTTGATTTCTTCATTGATTATGAGTAGCTAAACCCATTAGCTAGGGTTGTGGCTCAACCCTAGTGTGGGTATTTAATTGGTTCTTTAAATTAGGGCTTAGATGTTTATGGGTGATGAATATTTGGGTATTTGTGATTTTCTTGTTAAAATTAGTGGTTGCAAACACTATTTGGTGTTCAATTGACTAGGGTCCTTCTTGAGAAAGAGAACTTGAGTCCAGAAAATCAACCCAACAAGGAATTGGGACGAAATCATGAGAATTGATAGTCCCAACTAACGGGTTAAACCTCGAGAGAGTAAAACCCTACTTGAACATATATTGCTTGTGCAAATTTGACACCCAATTGACCTTGAGAAAGGCAATTAGGGCATAGCCACTCAAACTACCGAGAGATATAGAGTGGGTAGCTTTGGCGCATTGTCTATATCATAATTCCAGGAAGAGCATATGTGCCTTAGATATTAGAATCTGTTATTTACTCACCTAGGTTAAAGTCATAACCCTAGTGCCTTTATCAAATTAGAAAACAACCCAAAAAGACAATAGTTAGTTCAATTGCAATTATAATTAGTCTAAATCGTACTTATAATATAAAACCCAAAATCATGAGAAGTGCAATTAAGAGCACGAAACACTACTAGATTACCTAGAAACTCAACTTCAATTCATAACTCTCTGTGGAATCGATCCCGATCCTTCGTGTAAAAGCTGCTCTGACCCTCATCTTGCTACTCTAATAGTAGTGTAGGTGTGAGCCAATCACTTTTTGGCGCCGTTGCCGGGGAGTTATACGATGTTGATTATCTACGTGAATAGTGGTGTTAAGTGTTTTTCTTTCCTTTTTCTGTTAACGTGTGTGTTGAATCTACTCAGGTGCTAATGGAGGATCCATTGGGAAATGTCATAGAGGTGGTATATGATAACCAAGAAGATGAAATAAACCAAGTACCTCCTCCCATACGGGGCCGACATGCCAATGCTAATGAGGACATTCCAGACCCTCCCCCGCCACCATCCCCAGAGCTGCCCCTCAGGTCCTTCCAAACGAGGGGTATGCTAGTGCTATTGTCCCGCCGAGAATCCGGGAAGGAAATTTTCAAATAACAAATATGATGCCGACATTCTTGGAGCAGTGGGGCTATTCACCGGAGTCGTCCACCAAAATGCGTACAAACATTTGAAGGGCTTCGTGGATATCTGTTGGGGTAGTAAGCAAACGAATGTCTCGGAAGATGCATTGAGACTTCGGTTATTCCCCTTCTCTCTTCGAGGGAAGTCTCTTGATTGGCTCGAGCGGCTTCCCATCCACTCAATATCTACATGGGATGAGCTCGCAGACAAGTTTATTGCTAAAATTTTCTCCCCAAGTCATATGGCGGCGCTCAGAGATGAAATCTTGGCCTTTAAGCAAGAACCCAACGAGCCTTTGCATGAGATATGGGAGCGATACCGGACCATGGTAAAGAAATGTCCAAACAACGACATGACTGAAGCCATGATCCAACAGACTTTCTACCGAGGGATAAACACTGTCAATCAATATATGGTCAATCAGTTGGCCGGTGGAAACTTCATGAAATTGACTTACCCCGAGGCATGTGAGGTATTAGATGAGATGGCTGACACATCGTCAGCTTGGAAAATTAGAGCAAACGTACCTCAGGGTGAGTCCGGTGTCAATATTCTTCATAAAGAGCTCTAAGAACATAGGCAAGCAATTGCGGAGCTCACTACCACTATGAACCAACTTGACAAATCCCAACTTCAACAATTGCAAGTGCCAAAGCAAGTAAATGCCATGGAGGGAGTGAATGTGTTGGTGAATCAAAGAAGACCTCGGGGAAATCCAAAGCAAAGCAACAACGATCAGGGTGACCAAGGGCCAAGTGGATATAGTCAAGAAGAGCAATATGATGATCAAGAAGAGGATCAAGAAGAGGATGTTATGTATGCTAATAATTACCAAAGTCAAGGAAACAGTCAAAGCAACAATCAAAACTGGAGAAACCAAGGCAACAATCAAAGTTGGGGTAATCAAAGACAAAAAAATTAGAACAATAACAACAATGCATGAAACTAGGGGAACAACAATAATCAACAATGGGGGAACAACAATGATAACAATTGGAGTGGAGGAAACAACAACAACAACTAGGGTGGTAATGGTAACCGGGGGTTGGGCTTTCAAAGCCCCCCTATGTACCAACAACCAAGCAATCCACCCCCGTACCAATCTTAAGGAGATGGAGTGAAAAGCGGACTACGATGCTTAGTTGGCCTCTCACAACACCTCCATTAGAAACCTTGAAGTACAAATGGGCCAAATTTCTCATGCCTTAAACACACGCCCAAAGAGTGCACTACCGAGTGATACGGTGGTGAACCCCAAGGGTGGGAACAATAATAATACCGGTCACGCCATGACGGTGACCACGAGAAGTGGAAAAGGTGGTGAAGCAAGTTCTTCTAGGCAAAAGCGAATTATTGTTGATGATGATGAATTTACCCATGATGAGTTACCAATTGAAGTTGAGCAAGTGGTGGAAGAGCCAACTACTAGTGAGGTGAGAATTGATATCCATGATAATGGGGAGGATTTTCAAAGGGACGTGAACCCGTCTAGGGAACAAATGCCCGGGTATGCTAAGTTCATGAAGGACTTAGTCACTAAGAAGCGGTCTATGGAGTGTGAAACCATTAAGATGACTCACCAAGTGAGTGCCATAGTACATTCAATGGCACCCAAACTTGAAGACCCGGGAGCTTTTACCATTCCTTGTACAATCGGGAGTGCGAATTTTGCTAAAGCCTTGTGTGACCTTGGAGCGAATATAAACTTGATGCCATACTCGGTATTTAAAACATTGGGAATTGGACAACCTACGGCGACCTCTATGCGTCTTCAAATGACGGATAGATCAATGAAGAGGCCCCTAGGGATAATTGATGAATTGCCCGTGAATTTTGTCATATTGGATTGCGAAGTGAATTATGAGGTCCCCATCATTTTGGGAAGGCCTTTCCTTGCAACGGGGAAGGCCTTAGTGGACGTGGAAGCTGGTGAGATCACTTTCCGAGTGGGAAATGAAAATGTTGTGTTCCATGTGTGTAAATCAATGAAGCAGCCCAACAGTACAGAAGTATGCTCTTTCATGGACCTCGTCACTGAGATTATTATTGATGATGCAAGCTCTATGATTCATGGTGATGATCCAGTGGAGGCAACCTTATTGAACCACGATGACACCGTGGTAGATGGTTTACTTGAAAGTACCAATGCCCCTCAAGGCATGGGTTCTTACTCTTATGGTCCCCGAAATCTATCATTGGACTTGGAGAACCGGAAGACTCCCCCAACAAAGCCTTCAATTGAAGAGCCACCAACTTAGGAGTTGAAGCCACTACCATCCCACCTCAGGTATGAATATCTTGGTCCCTCTCGTACTTTGTCTGTTATTCTTTCCTCTTGCCTAACCCAATTGCAGGTAGACTCCACTTTGAAAGTGCTAAGGAGAAGGAAGAAAGCCATTGGATGGACTCTTGCGGACATTCGAGGAATAAGCCCCGCTTTTTGCATGCACAAAATCATCTTGGAGGATGGAGCAAAGCCTTCCGTAGAACACCAACGGAGGCTCAACGAGGCAATGCAAGAGGTGGTGAAGAAAGAAATAATTAAATGGCTTGATGCAGGGGTTGTCTACCCAATTTCGGATAGCGCTTGGACTTCTCCGGTCCAATGCGTTCCAAAGAGGGGTGGCATGATGGTGGTCCAAAATGACAAAAATGAGCTCATTCCAACGAGAACGGTCACATGATGGCGGGTGTGTATGGATTACCGCAAGCTCAACAAAGTGACCCGCAAGGACCATTGCCCCTTGCCCTTCTTGGATCAAATGTTAGATAGGCTTGCGGGTCGGGCTTTCTACCGCTTTCTGGATGGGTATTCAGGTTATAATCAGATCTTGATTGCCCCGGAGGATCAAGAGAAGACCACTTTCACATGTCCTTATGGTACCTTTGCCTTCTCCCGGATGCCTTTTGGTCTTTGCAATGCACCCGCCACTTTTCAGTGGTGCATGATGGCGATCTTTACAGATATGGTTGAAGACTTCCTCGAGGTGTTTATGGATGACTTTAGTGTAGTTGGGGATTCTTTCGATGAGTGTTCGAGCAATCTTGACAAAGTCCTCGCTCGATGTGAAGAGACCAACCTAGTGCTAAACTGGGAAAAATTCCACTTTATGGTGGAAGAAGGAATAGTGTTGGGTCACAAAAATCTCAAGGAATGGTATTGAAGTGGACAAAGCAAAAATTGAAGTGATTTCTAAGTTTCCACCTCCAACTTCGGTTAAGGGAGTCCGGAGCTTCCTTGGGCACGTCGGGTTCTATCGGCGTTTCATTAAGGACTTCTCTAAGGTGGTCAATCCTTTGTGCAAATTATTAGAGAAAGATGCCAAATTTCATTTTGATGAGAATTGCATGAGTGCTTCTGAATTGTTGAAGCACAAGCTCACCACAACTCCTATTATCACCGTGCCCGATTGGAGCTCTCCTTTTGAGCTTATGTGCGACTCTAGTAATGTGGCTGTAGGGGCGGTGTTGGGCCAGAGGGTGAACAAGATCTTTCACCCTATCTATTATGCTAGAAAAACAATGAACTCGACCCAAATGAACTACACTATCACTGAGAAAGAGTTATTGGCAATAGTCTTTGTGATGGAGAAATTCCATCCTTATCTCATGGGTGCCAAGGTCATAGTTCACACTGACCATGCGGCACTCCGGTATCTCATGACCAAAAAGGATTCCAAAGCGAGACTCATGTGGTGGGTGTTGTTGCTTCAAGAGTTTGACTTGGAGATTATTGATAGAAAAGGGAGTGAAAACCAAGTGGCCGACCATCTTTCCCGCTTGGAGGAGCAAGGTCGACCTAGTGATGGGCTTGAAATTGATGATAGTTTCCCTGATGAACAACTTCTTTCTGTGTCAATGCAAGAAATGCCATGGTTTGCAGACATTGCCAACTATCTTGGCACTGGTGTTGTTCCTCTTGAGCTCTCTTCTAATCAAAGGAAGAAACTTAGGAGGGGTAACATGGATTTCTATTGGGATGAACCATACTTATTCAAGATTTGCACTGACGGGGTCATACGGGGATGTGTATCGGAGGTCTATTCTTGAGTCTTGCCACTCCTCACCTTATGATGGTCATCATGGAGGGGCAAGGACTGCTTCAAAGGTGTTGAGTTGTGGTTTCTTTTGGCCTACATTGTACAAAGATACCGGTGACTTAGTCAAGAGATGTGATGAATGTCAGAGGGCCGAGGGAATTTCAAAGAAATATGAGATGCCTCTCAATACCATTCTCGAAGTGGATATTTTTGATGTATGGGGTATCGATTTCATGGGCCCATTTGTTAGCTCTTGTGGGAACACATACATTCTTGTGGCGGTAGATTATGTCTCCAAATGGGTTGAAGCAGTGGCTCTACCCAACAATGAAGCCCAGAGTGTTATTGAATTTCTCAAGAAGAGCATTTTTACAAGGTTTGGCACGCCTCGTGCAATCATTAGTGATGGGGGGTCGCATTTATGTAATTAAGCTTTTGACACTTTGCTTGCAAAGTATGGTGTCAATCACAAAGTTACCACTCCCTATAATCCCCAGGCGAGTGGCCAAGTTGAAGTCTCAAACAGGGAAATCAAGAATATATTGTCAAAGACGGACAATGCAAATAGGACCGATTGGTCAAAGAAGCTGGATGACACTCTATGGTCTTATACGACTGCTTACAAGACCCCGATCGGTATGTCTCCGTATCGATTGGTGTTTGGAAAATCTTTCATCTACCGGTTGAGTTAGAGCACAATTCCATGTGGGCTTTGAGGAAGTTGAATCTTGAATGGGACGTGGCAGCCAATCTTCGTGTGGAGCAGCTTAATGAACTTGACGAATTCAGATTCCATGCCTACTCCAGTTCGTCCTTGTACAATGACAAAATGAAGTACCTTCATGATAAATATGCTCGTGGCAAGGAGTTCAAAGTAGGTGATTTGGTTCTCTTGTTCAACTCTCGGTTACGTCTATTTCCGGGAAAGCTTAAGTCAAAATGGAGTGGACCTTTTGAAGTTGTGTTTGTGACTCCGTTTGGTGCACTTGATCTAAAGAACAAAAGTGGGGAGATTTTCAGAGTTAATGGGCACAGGGTCAAGCACTACCTGGGCAAAATTGATGACAACCATGTGGTGTCACTTCTCCATCTCAAGTGAACATGCTAACATACGCCGTGCCGCGACGTTAAATCAGGCGCTTCTTGGGAGGTAACCCATGTGTCTTTATTTTTGTTTATCTTTGATTTTCTTGGTAGTATAGGACTCATTTTTGGACTAACTGGTTGTGATATGTTGTAGGATTATTTTGATGCAGGGCACAAGGCTAAGTGTGAAAAACTGCCTCTCTGAAGTTTGCAGTGCGTACCGCGGTCGATTTTATGCGGTCCGCGGAGCTTCACATACAAAAGGTCATTCTGTGAAGTTTCCACCGCGACCGCGGTTGATTTTACACGGACCGCGGTGGCCAATTTCCCGTTTTCTCAGTAAGCTGAAGGACCGCGAACCGCGGTTATTTTTATGCGGTCCGCTGTGGGTAGGTACTGTGGGTCCCAAGACCAATTCTATAAATAAGGTCTCAGGGCCTCATTTTACACTTTACGCTCTTTGACTCTCTACAGAACAATTTTAAATGTGCATCATCTTGCTAATTTCAAGTGTTCATTTCATTCATCTTATCTTCATCCCACATCTAGTAAGTGTAATTGTGATTTCATAACTTCTTAATTTTTATTATTTTTTTGATTATTTGGTAGATTTTCTTCTTCTTTTCTCTTTTTTCTTCTTCTTTAATCCATTAATCATGTGTAGGGTTTGTTCATAATGCTCAATTTAGACCCATTGTAGTTAATTTCACTGATTAAACACCTAGGGTTTCAACAACATGTGTATTTGAACTTAAATTAACAGTAAAAATTAGAACCCTAGGTTTTGAATTAGTGCGGTCCGCGGTGCATTTATGCGGACCGCGGTGCTTTAAATGTCACAAGTCTCAAACTGATGACCGCGGATCGCGATCGTTTTTGTGCGGTCCGCGGTGACTTAGTGCGGACCGCGGTCGTTTTTGTGCGGTCCGTAGTGCTTAACTTCAGAGAAGTGGGTAGTCTCAACCCCACTTCAACGCATACCACGGTCGTCTTTGTGCGATCCACGGTGACTTAGTGCGGACCGCAATCATTTTTACGCGGTCCGCGGTGACCATCTTCAGAGAGGTGGGTAGTCTGAATCCACCTCACCGCGGGCCGCGGTCCTTTTTGTGCGGTCCGCGGTGACCATCTTCAGAGAGGTGGGTAGTCTGAATCCACCTCACCGCGGGCCGCGGTCCTTTTTGTGCGGTCCGCGGTCCCAACTTCTGCAACTCAATTATCATTATCTGACTCTTCTGTGTTCTCTAATCTATGCACTGCTGGATACTAACAAGCTTTAAATGAATTCGACTTGCAGATTATGGTCCAATTAAGAGTAGGTGGTCGAAAACCAAGTGGCAGGGGAGAGTCTTCCCGGGGGGAAAAGCCAAGGGACAATCAAATTGGACCCCAAAGTCCGGAAAGCTATGAAAGCAACACGAAAATCAATCCGGGCCATGGATAGAGCTGCTTCCCAATCGGGAAGTGAGTATATACCCCCAGGAGGGGAATTTTCAGAATCCATACCAGAGCACTACCCAAATTTTCCGGAGAGGTTCCGGTTCACCAATGAGCCCTCTGACTCTCCCCCTGCCCAAACATCAACCTATTCTAAGTCGTCTAAAGGCTCAGTTGCAGGAAGTGATCATGACGACTCCACCTCACCCACAACTTCACTATCAGATGAGCACTCCGGGGATGAAAAAGCAGAGGATGAACCCCAAGTTGGGGGAGTTGAAAGAACAAGGAAGCCTGAAGCATGGCAAGATAGATTCGTGAGTGAGCCGGTCTTTCATAAATTCCGGGAATGGTGGACGGAAAGGAAAGTGATACCGGAGCGCAGATTCATCACGAAGGATCTTTTTCCACTCAACCCCAATGTGCGAAGTACTTCAACCCCAATGGACGCTGGGAGTACTTCACTTGCTATTTGTCGGATGCCAATGAACACCTTGTCAAGGAGTTCTACACAAATTTAGCTTATCTGAAAAAGGACTCCAAGGCGACTAAGGTGCGGAATCTGACTGTGCCTTTTGATGGGGTTGCACTAAACACATATCTGGAGTTTGATGATGAGGACGAGACAGAATACCTGGAGAAACTGAATGCGGGAGATCAGGTTCGTACATGGTTAGCGGAGCACATGGCCATCCCAGGTGAAACCCCTGACTGGTTGCAAGCAGGGAAGGTGATTCTCCGGAGAACACTGAACTTTGAGGCCAAAGGGTGGGAAACATTCGTGTGTAGCAGGCTAGACCCCACCTTCCATGAAAATTCTCTTCCTCTCAGGCGGGCTGTGTTGATTGCTTCTATCATGGCTGGATACCCGATCAATGTCGGGAATGTTATGTCGAGTGTTATTACCCGGGTGGTGAATGAAAATGATAGAGCCTACCCTTTTCCAAACTTCCTAACCATGTACTTTGAAGATCAAAGAGTAGGTTTGATGTGAAGGTGAAGCCTAAAGCTCCGCTCTCTTGGTACAACCTTCAGAGTGATGAATACCCAAAGGGCAAGAACTTCAAAGGTAAATCCATTGCTTCCACTGGCCAGTCTGAATATCCAGTGGTTGTAGTGGAATCTTCTCAGCCCGAGTCCGCCATCCCAGACATTAATTCAGGTCCCTCCACTTCAGCAGCCCCAGGCATTCCTGCATCACGGGCATATCCTCTGACTGCCCACAGACTGAGCCAGTCCCTTGCCAGTATCAACAACTGGATGCAGGCAACTACTTCTAAGTTGTCTGTAATTTCTACGTCTGTGGCAGCACAAACTTCACCTCCCCCACCACAGGTTCCCTAGTCCGTTGAGGATACTCTCAAGGAACTTCTGGCCAACCAGAAGAAAATCCTTGATAACCAGAAGTTGATCCTGGAAGCTGTTGGTTCTCACGGGAAGGCACTAAAGGATCTTGCAAAGGAGACCAAGAAGCGGAATAAGACTCGTACATCCAAGGAGTCCGTGAAGAAGTTAAGGGAGGAGGTAGATAAGCTAAAAGAGGATCACTTGCCATTGGACCTACTGTTACAGGACCCTGCTGCCCAGCCTGAGCTAGAGCCGGTGGTAGAGAGGCCAACAAAGAGGAGGAGAGCGCTTCCCCGTATAGATGGCATTGTGATAGAGTTGGCAGACCCCCCCCCCTAGTACAAGCCCAAGTTATAGAGGAGGTTCAGGTCAAGTTCCCGATGGTGTTACAGGGTTCTGGGGACCAGTCACAGATTCCCATGCAGTCCACAGACCCCGGGACCCACAGTGAGGATCCCACACAGACGGAAGGCCAATAGGGAGTTTCTCTTTACTCTCTTTCTCCTTACTTTTTGAGCTTATTTTGCTAAGTTAGCATTGAGGACAATGCTAGCTTTCATTGG
>ML266014.1:0-45014 GCA_005239495.1 Nicotiana undulata | reverse complement strand
TGGGTTTGGGTTGTATATCTATGTATATGTTCTATTTCGGCCTTGTATTTACTATGATTTTTCCTTCACTCAGGGCTAGTATCATGTTAGTTGTAATAAACTGGTAATCATTGACTGATTTGATCGAATGGGAAGGGTATCACTTAGTGAATGTTACATTGGCTTGCCTAACCCCGCTGTTGGGCGCCATCGCGACCTGAATTAGGATTTGGGTCGTGACAATAAGTAAGCTTTTGCTAGCTTTCCTCCTTCATCGTCGTCCATGCCTTGACAATCCGAAAGTCTTTCTCTTCTTCCCTTCTAGCTCCATCAGTCCTTGTTCCAGGTATTCCAATATTTCCGTTGAATTAGTGGCAATCTCCTTCCATTCCCTTATCGCCTCCATGTTCACTTTGTGCTGCTCCAGATGTTTAGCTTCAGACTCGAACACCCTTTTGTGTAGCCTGTTGTACTTCACATGTGTCTCAACCACCTCATCTATGATCCTATCCTTCAAATTGACTCCTGGCTTGACGTCCCCGGCTACGTCGTCTTCAAGCCATCATAGATAGTAGTACATATGGTTGGCGTTACCTGTATGGCTCAATAGTTTCTCCTTCTACAATGATTTTTTGGTTCCACATATGTTGCGCTTCGAACTTGAACGAGTTAACATCTCCCTTGAAATCTGCCTTGTATTGGACCATCTTGGAAACCCGAGGTATGGCCTGTTTTCTTCCAGCTTATCTTATTACCCTTATAAGAGTGTAAGGGTAGATACCTCACAGCCCGATCAACACCAATTGAGTAGTCCCCTTCGATCTGATGATGAACTCACTACTAGGAAGCCATTCAAACATCCAATGCACCTGCTTGTCTATCAGATTGCTGAAGAAACGCACCCAACTTACAACATTTCTAGGCTTTGCAAACCTGTTTGGAATTAACGTCATTTTCTTTTGGTGATGGTTGGCTATGTAGTCCTTCAATGCCCTTCATAGAATTTCTTGACGATACTCTACCCTCTAAATGTGTTCCAGCAGCCAGACATGTAGCAATAGATTACAACCCTCAAAGTGTTTGAATCCCTACTTGCACAGATATAGAGCGCGGTACATCTCAACTAAGATCATTGGGATGATAGTGTAAGTTTGTCCTTCTAAGCCATCCATTAAGGTCCTGGCGCAATGACTAAGCGAGTATGAATCCTTCCTCCTTTCATTAAAATATCAACAACCCCAAGAAGCAGACAATGAACACATAAACTCGGCGGTGCACCCATCCTAAGGAAGTAATGGCAAGTTCATCATGGTGAAGACGATATGACTTGCTATGCCCGTAATGCTCGTAGAGAAACTCAAAAAGGATGCATGAATTCTTTAGATAGAGCAGTTCATCATTCTTCCTAAAACACAACATTTTTCGGAAACATCGGGGAGAACGATTTTTTGGCACCAGTAATCCCGGGCTATCCAAGGGAAACTTGGAGAAACATCCTATTACTTCTGGGAAAGGAGTCATTTCAATATTTCCAAATCGGAACACAACTCTTTTCTCATCCCAGGAAATAGTAGCGACATCGATCAATTCTATACTTGGCCGAATGTTCATTAAAGATGGCAGATCACCAAGTACTCTCCTCACATTATATTTGTCCCAAGGTGCAAGGTCTTTCCACCAGTCAAGTAGAAAATGTGGGATGTTTTGGACCATACCAAACCAGGGGATTTCGTGCTTCATTTTCTGCAAACAAACAAAGGTTAGCCCTTTCCCCCTCCAGATTCGGCTACTTACGCAATAATGATTAACAGGTTGGCACATTTTCTCCAAGTAATGCACATAATATAATAGTGTCCATTGGGATTATGGACATCTCCTCAAACTTTGGACAAGGTTTATCTAAGCGGGTTTTTACGTCAATAACACTTCAGCCCGTACTAGGTTTAGCATGATACACGTACATTTCAAATTGGAGTGGAGTTTCTAGAAGGGTCTAGACTGGTACTCTTAAGTGGACAACCTGAGAGGGAAAGGCACAGGACTGTCGACTGCACCGGTGGTCGACTAGTTTATAAGCCTTTCCGATTAAAAAAGGGTGATATCAAGAAAGCGCAGACACTCACCAAGCACCGCTATGTTGATAATTGACACAGGTGGAGTATGATGCGGAGCATGATTTATGCAGAAATAATAACACATTTCCAAGTATTTGCATTATAAAAGTACATAAAAGCAGTAAATAGCATAGCAAAGGTGAACATGAAAAGAAGGGAAAAGAAAAGAAAGTCAAAAGAGAGAAGTCAGTTTAGCTCATGAAAATGTGCCATAACGTAATGAAAAGGGTAGGGAAATATGGATGGGAGAGTCATAATATGGCAGTCTTAGGCCTCATTTGTTTGCACTTAATGAAGGTCTGAATCTTAATCATTCAGATCTCATACATTAAGTGCGTTTATTTTTAAAGTCTGAATCTTAAATTATTTAGATCTTAATCATTAAGTGTGTTTGTTTTTTTAACTTCATAACCACTTAATGGGTTTGAATAGGTCTGTATGATTAAGATCTATAACAGAGACTTAATTTCATTAAGATCCTATCACATATTCATTATTAAATGCCGTCGCCGCCTACCATTATCAACAACCACCATGCCACCCCCACCACCTTTACTAAACCACTCCCACCACCACCACCACCTCCACCACCACCACACCACCACACACCATCATCCTCAATCATAGCCGCCACCATTATCGACCATCACCACTCACTATCCCCACCACTCTGATCACCATATATCATTCTCACCCACAATTAACACTCATCCACCTCAACTACCACAATTGACCACCCCATCACCATCAACAACCACAACCAACACTACCTATTATTATAACCTACCACCACCCACCACCCACCACCACCTTTCTCAGTCACAACTACTACCACCACCCGCCATTATTAACTATCACCACCCACCACCACCATCCTCAATCATAATATCCACCGCTACCAATCACTACTAGCTACTAGCATGAACCACCATCATCAACCAAAACTACCACCAACCACCGTCTCTGGTCGGCATTCACTCGTTAGCCATCACCACCAACAACTATCATATTTTAAAAAGCTATATATTTTATTGATAGAATATTAGATTAGTTAGTATTTTATTTGAATTTATGTTTATTAATTTTCAGATAAAGATAAATTTTATACATTCAGATGTTAAAAATCAAACAGTCTTAGCTATTTCTATTCAGATCTTACTACACATCTTAATATATTCAGATGTGCATTCAGATTCAGATGTCTTAATCTTAATACACATCTTGATATTCAGATGTGTATTCAGATTCAGACGTCTTAATCTTAAAAAAAACAAATGAGGCCTTAGGCAAGATGAAGGAGATGGAGAGAGGTCAAACATGTCATAGCAAACTCAGAATAAGCAACAAGTATGAGTAACAAACTATTCATAAACATAATGATTAGAAATCATTCATGTTGGGCACAATTAAGGCTAGCATATTAGGCTAAGCATTTAGGCATGACTTGCAGAGAAATAGAAAATTAGGCATAATGGATTAAACATGAAGATAACAATTTTAAGCAAGAACATAGTCTCACAATCTATGCAAGAAAACAAACAAGGTTCAACAACCATCAATTAGGTTCTAATTGCGAATCAAGCATGCGTCATGAACTTAGCTATCCACATATGAGTTAAAATCATAGAATTGAAATAGTGGAACTACAGAGTAGTACTAAAATAGGTAGAATGACATAATATCAAAATTAATTCAGGGAAATAACATTATTGCACATCACATAAGCACAAACAGAAAGAAGTAGCATCACGAGGGTACATGACACTAACCAGCTGCAAACAAACGAGTAAAGAAGGAAGAACCCAAAATCTCAAGAATAGCAGCAATTGCAGGAGAGTAATGAAGAACCCCTAATCTCCACTGCTTCAGAGTTCACAAGAGCCTCAAAACGGACCCAGAGTAGTGCTTGCACTAGAGAGAGCTCAATTTTAGGATAGTATCGAATACGTGAGGATGATGGGTTAGTTCTTAATGTGATTAATGTCTGTCCGAAGGGGAAATTGGGGAGGGTTTATATAGTAGCAAAATAAAATACCCAAACAAGGAAAAATAGTTGATTAAACACAAATAAGGAAAGAATAGCATGCAAAATTGATTAGAATCAATTTAGGAGGAATCCGGCAAACCCTAGTTTAAAACGAAGAACAAAGATAGTAAAATTCTCATTGAATCATACCCATAGGGCCTGGTAGTGAGTGTATCAGGTCAGAAACATGAAGATAGTAGAGATCGGAGTTGAACGAACACCAATGGTTCAACTTCCATAAATAATCGAGTACCAAATACTTGTAACGCTTAAAAGATGGTAAGCATCTTCGTGTGTGCAAGAAAGGCAATGAATCATGGATGATTTCCATGTGATATCGGATTGGGACTAGGATTTGAGTGAGGCGGTTAGGGTTTGGTGTGAGAGAAAAGGAGAGCATTTGAGGGCGACAATCTTTGAGAAGTGGTATGGTTTCCGGTTGGGTTTTGTTAATTAAAGAGAGGGTTGGTTTATGGGTTGTTGATCATTTGCGATCAACGACCAAGATTAAAAGAGAGATGGCGCGGGTTATAAAATGGGTCCTGACCGGATATACAAAAAAAGAGGTTGTTTGGTTGGGCTACTGAAGGCAAAATGAAGCGGGCCACATGTTTTGGGTCTGCTTTTGGCCTGAAATTCATATTAAAGTTGGGCCATAATTTAAATACACAAAAATGTATCAAAAAACTAATTTATAAAAAATAATTAACAAATAATAAATTATTATTGATGTTGTAAAATGCTTTAAAATAATAGTTTAACATTAAAAATAGTAAAATTTTATTTTGATCACAAATAATGTAATAAAATGTAATTATGCAATTTAAGGCACAACAATAACATTTTCTCTCTCTTCAAAAACGCTCCCGGCGCTCGTTAGGGTAAATTGCTAACGTGCGCCCCTGGCCGGAATGGGAAGGGGAAGACCTAGGAAAAACGCAATTAAGCTAGCGATCATAGAACTTAGAGTTGTTGATGGACGAAATTCTATAGTTGGAGCTTTTAGCTAACCAAAAAGAGTGGTAATTCGAGAAGTTTAGGAGAAAAAAACATCGGCGATGAAGCCGGAGGAGCTGTAGATTCAATCAGCTGGAGCATTGACAAACTCAGGGATGATGAAATCAGTAATAACTACTAGCACATCCAAAACTGAAGGTATTGCAGCTGAAATATTTAGGCTAAAAGAGGTGATGCCTAAGAAAAGTGATGTAACAATGCCAAATAGTACCAAATCTGCCGAGGAAGCTGAGATGCAGAAGAATAATGCTGAGAAGACTACAACAAATGGTGTTCAGACCTGGACAAGTGTGGTTACATGGAACAAGTTGGCATCAAGGGGTATGGCCCTAAGTTTTGTAGCACCTATGATACAGGAAGGGGAAAAGATAGCTCTGCTAGAAAGAAGTAATCACCAAAGGTAGAATGAACTAGTATAAGCAATTATACAATATGTTATTGGAAACTTTCCAACAACTGGAGCAGTGGAGAGATTCTAGCATCCCAGTGGAACTTTGCAAAGAAACTGCGATCTACTATCATAATGAGGACTACTTTGTAATTTGATTCGATAGCTTGGAGGAGCAAAATGAGGTATTATTCTCAGGACCACATACTGTAAATAATAGACCAGCCATTGTGAAAGCATGTCCCCCGGGTTTAACTTTTATGATGAAGTCTTGAGCACAATCCCTTTATGGGTGAAACTACCAAACTTGCCTTTAAATTGTTGGAGTATGAAGTCATTGAGTAGTATTGGCAGTACTCTTATTAACCCTTTATTTGCAGATGATTGTACTACAAATGTTGCAAGAATATCATATGCAAGAATGCTTATTAGATGGATATCACAAGATCGCTTCCTAAATGTGTTAAAGTGAAGGATCCTAAGGGTGTAGAGTTTGAACAAGAGGTGACATATGAATGGGAACCAGAATATTGTGAAAATTTCTTGCTAGTAGGACATTGTTGCAAACATGTGAATGTGAAAAAACAACCAAATCAACCAGTCAAAGAAAGAAATATAAGATTTAAGTAAATTTGGAGGAACAAGTAGGAGGTTAGTGGAGTGATTATAAAAGCTGGAGGATCAAAACCAAACGAAGTTGCTATAGCTCAACCAGAGGTTAAGCATACTGTTATAGCAGGGGGGATCAACTACTCAACGAAATCAACTATTGGTGGCTATTGTTCAGTAGAATACAAATCAAGAAACGACATCCACTAGTCAGCAACCAACTCGGAATGTTGAATCTTCTGGCCAAACGAACACATATGAATGACACAATGTTAAAGGAAGATCAGCTACTAAAAATATAAAATCAGTCACTGCGGAAGAGCGAGATGTTGGTATTAAGAATGGGTTTATTCCTCTAGTAGAACCTGGGGGTCAAAATGCAAGTGGCAGGGGATGCGGTAGCTTCAATAGGGGTTAGGGTGACCCAATGTTCCATTCTGTCTAACATGAATATTGTGACATGGAATGTGAGAGGGGTTAATAAGACCTATAAGAATAAGGAGTTAAGAGTAGCAATTAAGGAGAACAAAATGGGACTATTAGCTATATTAGAACATAGAATAAAGGAATGCAAGGCAGAAAAGATTATAAAGAAGATAGTTCCAGGTTGAGAATGGGTTTCTAGTTATGGAAGTAATACTACAGGTAGATTTTGGATATTATGGAACCCACATGTCATTAGCTTTACTTTACTAGAGATGGACCCTCAATTTATACATGGACAGATTAAAGTACATGAAGCTAATCTGGCATTTAGCTTCACCGCAATTTATGGGTTGCACACTATACAAGATTGGAGGAGTTTATGGAGAAAGCTCAAGGAATTATAGGGAATACAACTAGGTCCTCGGATTGCAATGAGAGATTTTAATGCTATATTAAATGAAGACAACATGGTTCACAGGTTCAAGACACTGAAACCAGGGACATCAGAGACTTCTTGACAGAATATGCAATGATAGAGTTGCAGACTTATGGTAGAGAATACACATAGACTAACAATCATACATATAATAGAATTGATAGGGCCATTGTAAATGCTGCCTGGATGAATGGAATTCCTGTAAGTCAAGTGCAGATTATGGAGCCATAGTTCTTTGATCACTCTCCTTTGAAGATTAAAATTGATCAATACACAGGGGGAAAACCCAAGACGTTCAGATTTTTTAATTGTATAGTTGAACATCAAGATTTCTTACCTTTAATTGAGGATTGTTGGAAGCTACCTACACCTGAAACGTATATGAGAAGAGTATAGAATAAATTGAAGAAGTTAAGTAGAGGTTGAAAACACTGAACACAGAGTAATTTAAGGGAGTAGAAGGCAAACTGAAGCATATCAAGAATCAATTACGAGAAATACAAGAAATAATGGGACTACATAAGCAGGATAATATTTTTATTGAAGAGGAAAACTAACCTGAGAAGGCAATTGGAGAAATGGGGGATGATTGAGGAGAATATTTATAAACAAAAGTCAAGAGTCCAATGGTTGAAAGGAGGTGATTCAAACTCTTCTTACTTTTTTGCAATCATGAAGAGCAGATACTCCCAAAATGATATTAGCAGTATGTCAAACGAACAAGGTGTTCAAATTCAAACTGCCGCTGGGATAAAAACATAAGTAATAGGTTTTTTTCAAGAAGCTTTCCGGTACAACAGCTGTGTCATTGCCTGCAATTCAACCAGCAATTATAAGGGATGGCCCGGTACTTCTCAATAAGCAACATAGGGATCTAATAAGGCCAGTCACTATTGCTGAAGTATTCCTAGCATTGAAGAATATTGATGACATGAAAGCACCAGGATGCGATCGACTAGATGCTTTATTTTTCAAGAAAACATGGCCTATTATAGGAGGAGAAGTTACAGAAGCTATTTTGAACTTTTTCAAACAAGAACAATGTTTAAGCCCATCAACTGCACAACAGTTACACTTATTTCAAAGGTTAGGAACCCAACTTGTATTAAAGATTATAGACCCATTTCTTATTGTACTACTATATACAAGATTATCTCTAAGATTTTAACAAGGAGGCTTCAGGTAGTTATGGATTGATTGGTTGACAATTGCCAGTCTGCGTTTGTACCAGGGAGGGTAATCATTGATAATATTATACTCAGTCATGTGTTGGTAAAGGGATATGGGAGAAAAGGAATATCACCAAGGTGTATGATCAAGATAGACATACAAAAGGCTTATGATTCCCTTGAATGGAGCTACTTGGACCAAGTTCTTATTGGCTTGGGTTTCCCTGATAAGTTTGTGTTTACCCTAAAAACAGAGTGACAATTAAATTCGTATTGAGGTCTTAAAGATACGTGATTTTGTCCAATACTAACTGATAAACGATAATACAAACGTGTAAGTTAAGTGAGAAAATTGAATCAAACCAGTGTTTGAGCGAGCCTCGACCTCGAGTCAAAGTGACCTCGAGCTGCACTAGTATGAATAGTAAAGGGAAGAAAGTATAATAAAGCCAAGGAACAATTCTGATAAGAGATGAGCGAAAATAGTACGTGTGTATATTCTTTCCCAATGATTGATGATGTTTACAAATGAATGGGCTCCGCTTTATATAATATGAGAGTCCCAAATAAGGTACATTTCTATTTCTAGTAAGGAATCTAATTTGTACAATTTTCTAACCGTCTAGTACAAATTCGTTCCCGAATTTATGCCTTGATCTTTGTGACATTGCGAGAATACTGGCCATTCTGTTACAAACCTATAATGGCATTACCTCGGGGTAGGTAATTCCCGGCCTCGGTATCCATCATACACTTCGACCTTCGAGCCTTGCATTCCGTTATCAGGTTCGAGCTTGGACTACTGTGCTTGCCCGGTTCGTTCTGCACTCGGGTTTAGAGAAACGCCTCGATCCTATGAAATTGGTTATACCTAATTTCGACAGTACACAGATAGTCCCCGCGCTTCATAGAATATAATGATAAGAAACATTTTGAGTCTCGAATTTTTGGAGTACCTGATAATGACATCATCCTTGTGACATAAGCATTCGAAGTGACTGAAACGTCCCGTCGGTACGTTTCCGCAAAACATTAAATGCTTGACAGTGGTGGTCGGCCACTAATACCACCGAAACGTCACTGCTCTTCTATAAATACATGCTTCCTCTTCTCATCAAGAACTTTTACTTCCCTTTCGCAAGTCCTCTGATCTCCTATTCTCTTCATCTCTTTCTCTTTCACCACTAGCTTCTCCGCCCTCTTAGTGCCAAAAGTTGTCAAATCTCATCTCTTTCCGCCTATTTCAACCGAAAATAATGCTTAAACTTTAAAAACCGTTCCTCAAAAAGCGGGAACTTCCTCTTCCTCTTCCCGTCCGGCCGATAGCATCGTTCCTGGTGGTTGCACCTTAAAGAAAGACTTCATCGTCGAAAATCCACCCGATGTTCCCGGTCGATGTGAGCATGCTTCGAGGTACATTTGTTCGATCACGAAGAATCACCTCGATGCCATGAAAAAGGACTGTGGCTGGGGGGATGGGATCGTGGTACAGATCCCTACCTGCGAGGAGAGTATTACCACCCACGTGGAGGGGTTTGTAAGTGTGTACACTTACCCCTTCACGATGGGTCCCCTCGATCCAATCGTGATAGATTTTTGCAAAAGATACCAAGTAACCCTCGGTCAAATCCATCCATCTTTATGGCGAATAGTGATCATGATTTGCTACTTGTCCAACAAGCCGAGGGGCTCCAGTTCACCCTTAGACACCTTATCCGCTTGTACCGACCTCAACGCTTTCGAGGGTTGATCAAACTCTAATGCCGGTTGACCAAATCTTTCTTTGACAGTAACGATAAAGATAAAGATCGAGGTTGGATGAGCCGGTTCATTCGAGTGTGGACCATTGATATCATCCCTGAGGAGCAAATGTCGTTCCCCAAAAAGTGGAACTTCGACCGTAAGTAGAGCTTGTTTTCCTCAGTAAGTTTATACACTTTGACTATACTTTGCGTGACGTTCTTACTTTTATTTGCAGCAGTCCCTTGGATGCCCCAGGTAGTCATGGATCTCGAAGACTGGGTTCGAAAACTGGCCGCGACCTCCTCGTACGACAAACGTAAATGACGTGATTTGTCGAAGGGAAAATGGGAAGCCAAACACCATGTTAAAATACTGGTACTTTCTTCTTTATCTGAAACACTTCCTTTCTAATACTTAGTTTTTATTTATGCAGGAATCAGAGATTTCTCTGAAATGAGGCCGGCCCCTCCTGGGAAAAGATCGAGTCCCCGATTCAGAAACCAAAGAAGGATAATAAGAGAAAATGGGTTTCGAAGCCCGAAGACCCTCAAAATAAAATGGGCCCTACTCGAAGACGCAGGAGGAACATTATTCCGTTGATATAGACTCATCCCACCAGTTCCTGGATGGGGAGGAAGATGAGGGCGAGGATTTTGCGCTAGTGGCCCGAACCAAAAAGCCGGTCGAGGCTGCTAAACCCTCCGAACCTGAGATATTTTGTTGCGGTGAGGAAACCTCTAAGAAAAATAAGGGTAGGGCCTCCGAGTCGCCCGAGGTCGAAGTCGTTCCCGGGCCTTCAACAAGCACACCAAAGGGGGCAAATTTGGAAGCTCCCACGATCGAACAGAGCGCCTCAAGGGAACTCCTTGAGGCCATGACAATAGGTCACTCCCCATCATTAACGTCTTACTTCGAGGATGCCATAAGAGATGCCTGGACTCTGAAAATGCCTAAGTTAAGTAGAGTCCCCGGTGAGGAAGATCCTTTCCAGGATTACTTCACTGGGGTTGATGATGCCGACCTCTTTGATGCGTCCTCTACCTTCGAAGAGGCCCAACGTCTCTTCTCCAAGGTAAGAATTAATTCTTATCATTGCAATTTTCTTTTTCCCGCCTTACTTTAACTTACAACTTCTTTTCTTGTAGGCTTTTTCCAAGTTTAAGGCCGAGTTGAGCCAGTGTGAGGCTGAGCTGAGCTGAATAGGTCCTTGGGTGAAGGGAAGATCCTGAGGATCCTTTGTGATCAAAAGGAGGAGGAGCTCAAAGGTCTTCGGGAAGAGTTGACCAAGGCTCGAGAATTTGAGGCCGAGTTGGACAAGCAGGTAACTATAGTTTTTAAAGAGTATGTCCTTCTCGTCTCAACTGTGGAAGCTAATACTTCGATGTCTCAGCTGCAGCAAAAGGTGGAGATGATGGGGCAGCTTCGATACGAGGTTGATCGGGTTAATGCCGAGTGAAACCAATGGAAGGAAAAGATGGACCGCCTTGCTACGAGGAAGGAAGCTGCACAAACCAAACTGGCAGCGGTCGAGGCTCAGCTCAGAAGTGTCAAAGAGAGCAGTTTGTCCCAGGCCAAAAAGATCACCGAGCTCGAGGCCAAACTTGCCAAGACCGAAGCCGAGGTTGCTGAAGTCAGGGCCGAGGTAAGAAGACTCAGATCACGACTAATAAAACTGTTGCCGTGTATTTAAGGACACCGAAGCTGCTTTAACGAAGTTGAGGGAAGCTATCGACAGAGAAAAGCGAAGCAATGACTTGGCCAGGTGCCAATCTCGGAGAGATACCCTCGAGGAGATTCACGCTAGAGGATTTGACCTCACTGAAGAGATTGCCCAAGCAAAGACAGATGAAGCAGATGCCAGGTTTCTTATCTCCTCCTCCTCTGATGATGACGATGGTGAAGGCAACCAAGGCGGGTCCAATAATGAAGAGGGGCCCGAAGAAGAATCCACTCCCGATGAAGAAGCTGCCCCCGAGGGAGAAGCCGTTCCCGAAGGAGGAGCTGCTCCCGAGGTGTAGATAGGGTCTCGAGTATATATGGTGACTTTCCTTTAAACTAAGTCCCCGACTCCGAAGTGACGAAGGTTGGCCCTCCTATTATAATACCCCTTGATTCTTTGCTTTTGTGCGGCCATTCAAACAAGCACAACTTCTCGCTTTTCATCCAATAGTTCGAGGCTAGTGTTCATAGCCTCGTGATTTGATTCCTCGGTTGCATGCTGAAACCTAACGCTAGGTTCTCCGACCTTGATTGGAATTAGTTCTTCGGAACCATACACCAAAGAGAATGGAGTTTCTCCTGTGCTGGACTTTCATGTCGTTCGATATGCCCAAATAACCTCAGGCAAGACCTCTCTCCATTTCCCCTTAGCGTTACTCAAACTTTTCTTCAGGTTTTGAATAATAGTCTTGTTTGTGGACTCGGCCTGGCCGTTTACGCTTGGGTGATATGGCATCGATAAGATCCTCTTTATTTTGTGTTCATGGAGTAATGTTTTTACCATGCTACCGATGAATTGCTTCTCGTTGTCGCATACAATTTCAGTGGGTATCCAGAACTGACATACGATGTGATCCCATATGAAGCCGATGACCTCCTTTTCTCTTACTTACTAGAAGTCTTGCGCTTCCACCCATTTGGAAAAGTAGTCAGTCATAAACAAAATGAATTTAGCTTTACCTGGTGTCGTTGGCAGGGGGCCGATGATGTCGATCCCCCATTTCATGAATAGCCACGGGGACATGACCGAATGGAGTTGTTCACCGGGCTGATGGATCATCGGTGCAAACCTTTGGCATTTCTCGCATTTTCGAACAAACTCCTTAATTCCTTTCTCCATGCTATTCTAGTAATACCCAGCTCTAATAATTTTGTGAACAAAGAGTCAGCGCCGGAGTGGTTCCCACAAGTGCCTTCGTGGATTTATCGTAAAACATGATCAGTGGACCCCGGTCCTAAGCATACTGCCAATGGTCCATCGAAGGTCCTCCTGTACAACGTTCCATTTTCATCTAGTGTGAATCTGGCTGCTTTAGCTCGTAGGGCTCTCGACTCTTTAGGGTCCGAAGGGAGCTTTTCGTGCTTCAAATACTCAACATATTTATTCCTCCAATCCCAAGTCAAACTTGTAAAGTTTATCTCAGCATGACCTTCCCCGACCACAGATCTCGACAAGTGGACAACAGTCCCCGGGACAATATCATCTTCTTCGACTACTGACCCCAAGTTCACAAGTGCGTCAACCTCACTGTTTTCTCTCGAGGTATATGGTCTAACGTCCACTCCTTGAGGCGGTGCAATGTTACCTGTAACTTGTCCAAATACCTTTGCATTCTATCTTCTCGAACTTCGAAGCTTTTGTTCACTTGGTTTACTACCAACAAAGAGTCACACTTGGCCTCGATGACCTCTATCCCAGGCTTTTAGCTAATTCAAGACATGCAATCATGGCCTCGTACTCGGCCTCATTGTTATTCAACCTAGAATTTTTGATAGATTGTCTAATAGTGCTACCCGTAGGTGGTCTCAAAACAATGCCGAGCCCGGACCCTTTCACATTCGAGGCACCGTCTGTGAAGAGGGTCCATACCCTCGATGATGTACCCGATTTTTTGTAGACGTTCCTTTTCCACTTCGGGTACGAGGGTAGGTGTAAAATTAGCCACGAAGTCTTCTTAAATTTGAGACTTGATAGACGTTCGGGGTTGATATTCAATATCGTACCCACCAAGTTTGATGGCCCATTTTGGCCAATCAGCCCGACAACTCGGGCTTGTGTAAAACATTTCGAAGTGGATAAGTAGTTAACACACATATGGGGTGACATTGGAAATATGGCTTCAATTTCTAGATGCGCTTATTAATGCAAGTGCTAACTTCTCTAAGTGCAGATACCTGGTTTCAGCATCTCCTAAGGTTCGACTTACATAATAAAAGGAAATTGTGTACCTTGCTCTTCTCGAACTAGTACGCCATTTACCGCTACCTCATACATAGCCAAGTAGAAGCATAGTTTCTTATCTGCCTTTGAAGTGTGAAGCAGAGATGGTCTCAATAGGTACCGCTTTAATTCCTCCAACGCTTGCTGACATTCCGGGGTCCATGCGAAATCATTCTTCTTATTGAGCAAGGAGAAGAACCTGTGACTCCGATCCAAAGACCTCGATATAAATCGGCCAAAGAAGCTATCCGTCTGGTTAGCCGTTGTACGTCGTTCACGCTGTGCACGACGGTGATCTCTTCGATGGATTTAATTTTGTCATGGTTGATCTCGATCCCCTTATTTTACACCATAAAGCCCAGGAACGTTCCCGAGCCGACTCCGGAAGCACATTTCTCGGGGTTGAGTTTCATGTTGTATTTTCTCAAAACCTCGAACGTTGCCTGCAAATGAGTTAAATGGTCCTTTACGCGTAGGAACTTAACTAGCATGTCGTCAATGTAAACTTCCATTGATTTACATATCTGTTGCTCGAACATCTTATTAACTAAGCGTTGGTATGTAGCTTCTGCATTTTTTAGCCTGAAGGGAATTATATTGTAATAGTATGTTCCATACTTGGTGATAAATGAGGTCTTTTCCCGGTCCTCCGGGTTTATTTGAATTTGATTGTACCCAGAGTAGGCATCGAGAAAGGTAAGGATTTTGTGGCCGGCCGTGGCGTCGATCATACAATCGATGTTAGGCAGTGGAAAAGAGTCTTTAGGGCATTCTTTGTTCAAATCCTTGTAATCTACGCACATTCTAAGTTTGTTTCCTTTTTTAGGAACTACGACAACATTGGCTAACCATTTGGGGTATTTCACTTCCCTAAGGACCCTATTTTGATAAGTTTAGTTACCTCGTCCTTTATGAATGCATGCTTTACCTCGGACTGGGGCCTTCTATTTTGCTTCACCGGTTTAAACCTAGGGTCGAGACTTAGCCGGCGTGTTGTTATCTTAGGTGGGATCCCTGTCATGTCTAAATGGTACCGAGAAAAAAAATCCATGTTATTGATAAGGAATTAAATGAGTTTTTTCCTGAGTTCGGGGGTTGATCTCGTTCCCAGGTATACCTTCCGTTTGGGAAGATGCTCGACCAATATCACCTGTTCCAGCTCCTCAACTGTTGACTTTGTTGAATCAGATTCCTCAGGAATGACGAAAGCTCGAGGGGTAAGGAAATCCTCCTCTTCGTCCTCGATTACCTGTTCCTCGGACTCGATCGAGGCTGGGGATAGTGATTTCTATTTATCCATCTGCTTGTCTTTGATGTTCGATTTTTCTGAGGTCGAAGGTGCTGGTGTCAAATCATGAACTGCAAACATTTCCTTTGTTGCGTGTTGTTCCCCGTAAACCGTTCACACCATTTATTGTTGGAAATTTCATCATATGGTGAAGGGTCGATGGTACCACCCTCATGTTATGGATCCATAGCCTTTTGAGCAATGCATTGTACCTCATGTCACCTTCGATGACATAAAATTTCGTGTCCTGGATGGTCCCGGCTACGTTCACTTGTAGGATTATCTCCCATTTTGTTGTTTCACTAGCCATGTTGAAGCCTTTTAGGACTCGAGATGCAGAAACAATTTGATCTAGCAGTCCGAGCTACTCTACGACCCTCGACCTGATTATGTTTGCCGAGCTACTTGGATCCACAAGAAAACATTTAACTTGAATTTTATTTAGTAAAATAGAAATTACCAGGGCGTCGTTGTGCGGCTGAGAGAGGCCTTCTGTTTCCTCATCGTTGAATGTAAGGGTGCCTTCGGGCATGTAGTCTCGGGTCCGTTTCTCTCTTGTAATCGACACTTTGGTGCGTTTGGAATAGGTCCTTGTGGGATGTCGACCCCACCAACGATCATATGAATGATATGCTGAGGTTCCTCTTGCTCATTCTTTCTATTGGCGTCTCTTTTCCGGAAGTGATTTTTGGCCTTGTCACTGAGGAATTCTCGGAGGTGACCCTCGTTGCAAAATCGGGCTACCTATTCTCTCGACTGCCTGGAGTCCTCGGTCTTGTGGCCATGTGTACCATTATATTTACACATCAAGTTATGATTTCTTTGAGAAGGGTTAGTTTGTATGGGCCTGGGCCACCTGGTGTCTTTAATCCTTTCAATGGCCAAAATGATACTCGAGGCATCGACGCTGAAGTTGTACCCTGATAATCGCGGTGCTTCTGCGGGTCCAATATGCTTATTAAATCGATTCTTACTCATGAGTCCCCGAGGATTCGACCCTCGATCAATTCTTCGAATAGTTCGGGATGAATTGTGCCCTAATCTATTATTCCTTCGCTCTGCCCTGTTTGGATACACTGAGCCCGAGGGGGATCCTAACTGGTCGTCCTCGACCCTGATCGTTGATTGATACCGATTGTTCACATCTGTCCAAGTTACAACTGGATACCCAATTAGATTTTGCTTCAACTATCGTGATGCTATCGAACTCCGCTTGTTTAACCCCTAGATGAAAACTTGAACGGACCAATCATCGGAGACCGGCGGTAACTCTATCTGTTCCATCTGAAATCAGGACACGAACTCCCTCAGCATTTCGTTATCCCTTTGTTTAATCTTGAAGACGTCCGATTTCCTCGTTGTAACCTTTATAGCGCCATCGTGCGCTTTTACAAATGAATCTGCCAACATGGTGAATGAATCGATAGAGTTCAGTGGCAAGTTGTGATACCAAATCATTGCTCCCTTAGATAAAATTTCCCCAAATTGTTTCAGCAAAACGGACTCGATCTCATCGTCCTCTAAGTCATTTCCCTTTATACCACATGCGTATGTAGTGATATGTTCATTAGGATCGGTGGTCCCGTTGTATTTATGTATGTCCGGCATACAAAACTTCTTTGGAATAGGCTTCAGGGCCGCGCTCGTAGGAAAAGTCTTCTGCACGAACTTTTTGGAATCCAAACCCTTCAAAATCGGAGGTGCCCCTGGTATTTGATCGACCCGGGAGTTGTATGTCTCCACCTTTTTGTCATTATCTTCGATCCTCTTTTCTCCTGACTCGATCCTTGTGGTGAGCTCTTCGACCATTTTCATGATTGTAGGGTCAATCCCCAATCCGTTACCGTTCGACCTTTCCGAAACTGGCTCAGTACAGCGAGTGGTTTCTGGTTCAACCACACTTGGAGCTTTTTGTTGACTTTGTAGCTGAGCGATAGCAACATGCTGAGCTTGTAGCATTTTGAAGATTACCTGAAGGCTAACTCCCCCATCTCCTAGACCGTATGTTCCTTGAACACTAGGTCAGACCTCCCCGCGTACACTTCCTCCGAGGTCTGTACCCAAATCTGCATTCAAAGCGATGCGCGAAGCAACATCAGCTGGCTCTGTAATTGGCACTTCCACGGGGTTAAGCGGTGGTACACCAGTCCCTGATGCAACTGCATTATCATTTTCTCCATGAAATCTGAGACCATCGTTGCCGTGTACGGGTTTGTTTTGCGAGTTTGACATGCTTTAATTTAAAAACAAAGAATCTTTGACAAGAAAAAATGTGAAAATAATGTGTGTTATCAAAACTAGCACTGAAACAATCACTATTATCTTTAGACCCACGGTGGCCGCTAAACTATTTACCCCAAAATTTGAGTAACAATTAAATTCGTATTGAGGTCTTAAAGATACATGATTTTGTCCAATACTAACTGATAAACAATAAGACACGCGTGTAAGTTAAGTGAGAAAATTGAATCAAACCATTGTTTGAGCGAGCCTCGACCTCGAGCTAAAGTGATCTCGAGGTGCACTAGTATGAACAGTAAAGTGAAGAAAGTATAATAAAGCCAAGGAAAAATTCTGATAAGAGATGAGCGAAAAGAGTAAGTGTGTATATTCTTTGCTAATGATTAATGATGTTTACAAATGAATGGGCTCCCCTTTATATAATTGGGGAGTCCCAAATAAGGTACATTTCTATTTCTAGTAAGGAATCTCATTTGTAAAACTGTCTAGCCGTCTAGTATGAATTCATACAAATTCGTTCCGGAATTTACGCCTTGATCTTTGCGCCATTGCGAGAATCCCGCCCATTCTGTTACAAACCTATAACGGCATTACCTCGGGGTAGATCATGCCCGGCCTCGGTATCCATCATACACTTCGACCTTCGAGCCTTGCATTCCGTTATCTGGTTCGAGCTCGACCTACTGTGCTTGCCCAATCCGTTCTGTACTCGGGTTCGGAGCGACTCCTCGATCCTATGAAATTGGTCGTACCTAATTTAGACCGTATACAGTTTGTTAGATGGATCATGAGGTGTGTCCAGAATGTGTCTTATTCTATCCTTCTGAATGGCAAACCAACAGAACCATTTGAGGCTAGAAGAGGATTAAGACAAGGGGGCCATTTGTCTCCTTTCTTAGTTATGTTAGCTAGGGAATACTTAACTAGAAGCTTGAAGACTCTGAGACGTATCCCTAATGTCACGCCCCAAACTTGGGCCTGGACGTAACACGACACTCGGTACCTGACTACATGTGACCGAGCGAACCAATTGGCTGGCTGAGTTAGCATGTGATATTATAACATACTAAATGCGGAAGATAAACTAACACATGCTGATATACTGAAAGTCTGAATGATAAAAGTCAAAGTGTGGAAACACTAATACAAGTCTGAAACATGTCTGTAGCCAACATTGCTTAACATAAAAGCTTGTGACTCTGTCTAACTGTTATTCTAGTCTATGAAGCCAATGAAGTACTGAAAACATTGGCTGTCTGAAAATACTGAAGACTGTAAGGTAATGATAATGCCCCAAAAGAACTAGGGATCACCAAATAGCTGGTGCGAGAATCCTAGCACTCTGAATCGTCAACCTGTAAATCATTACCTGTATCGTGGGATGTAGGCCCCGAGAAAAAGGGACGTCAGTACCTTTGAATTGCACGGGTATGTAAAGCAACTGAAAGAAAGAATTATAAATGCTGAAACAGAAACTAAGCTTACTGAGAATTGATAATTGATAACTGAAAAGATAACTATTGAAACTGAAACTAAAATAATAACTGATAACAATAATGATAAATAATAATTGAACTGAACAAAGGAAGTAAGGATATGAATACTCCCTCTTCTGAATGATGAACAACCAGTTTATCTTAATAAGATACGGCCTAGGGCCCAATATATATATGTGCACAAGCTACAGCCTTAGGCCCAAGTATACGTATACATAACTATGGCCACATGCCCAAAAATGCATAAAGCATAAAGTACAGCCTCAGGCCCAAACATGCATAAAGCATAAACTACGGCCTCATGCCCAAATACATGTATTCCACATTCAGGAACTTAGAGTCATACTGAAATACTGAACCATACTGAGTTACATGATACTTGAATGCTGAATAGAACTAGACTGAGACATGTATTCATGAACTGATTATGAAAACTGAAACTTCAACTGTTTATGACATGTTGGTAATCTAAACCTCACCCATGGGCATCAAACCCAAGTCTATATTGATTATGCACTGATTTTACAACGTTTATATTGAAAGTCATGAATGAGTTACGAAGCTAGAGAATAGAAGTTCTACGACTATTCATGGAACTAAGGCATAATCACTTTCTGAGGAAACTAGTAATAGTCATAATGAATGGGACGTAGGGAGAATCATATACATTCCCAAACGTGAAGAGAGTTAGCCTCACATACCTTAACTTCCTACTCTTTAGCGTAATACAACGTTTGTCAACCCCTTTCAACTTTAATCTATAGCAATACAAGTCAAAGGGATTCCATATTAGCTATGATACTCATGTTTTGGTCACTTAGGCATTTTATCAAACACTTGGTGAGTATAAAGCTTCACAGCTCTCATTAATGGTGTTTCTTCACCCAAAAATCAACTCTCTTGCTCCTAGATAAATTCTAAAACATCAAATTGCTATAATCAATACCATTCTTTATCATCCATAAGGTAAACAACAACCTTAACCAATAATCAACAATCGACAACTCAAACCTATAACCGTCCATGCTTTTCTATCAAACCCGTCAACTCATATCTCATGAACTAGACTCTATAATCATTAATCCAATGCTAGTATCAATTAGAGGGTGAAGACATTACCTTTTTGGAAGAAATCTTGCAAAACCCTCCTTTAGGTTCTTGAAGAAATTTCTTGAAGATCTACGTATTTTATGTGTAGATTCATCAATACTAGTGTAAAAATGATGGAATTCACACAAAGATAATGGGGATTTCTTACCTTGAAGATGGGAGGGTCTTGAGAGAATGGAGGAAAACCCTAAAATTCGTCTAAAAGAAATGGGGGAAGTGGATCCCCGAATTTGCTTAAAAATACCCTAGCTGGGCCGCGCTCGGTCTAGCGAAGTGAGCCTCACTTTGCTGTCCAACACCTTTAAGGGAACGCAGGATCTGCGCCCGGACTGGCGAAGCGAGTCTCGCTTCGTTGTCCGCCAAAATAACTGGGTGGTCTGATTTTGGTAATTTGATCATAACCTCTTGTAGGAATGTCCAAATGACAAACAGTTTGAAGCGTTAGAAACTATACTCAAAGAAATTTCATTTTATAGGTTGTGCATCACCTAAAACCTTATATATCTTTAGATATGCTCGTCCAAAGTGTGATCTTGTGCGTACTCATTTGAAATTTTAGTCTATCATGTAATTTTCCAACTTGTCTTAGACTTAGGTCTCTCCTTAGACCCCAAATCACTTATGATATGCCTAATACACTTATTATCATAACCAATTTATTAACATCACGTTAATACTCATTTAATGCATCCACAACTGATTCAAATTTATGGGGTGTTGCATTATCTCCCCCTTGGGATCATTCGTCCTCGAATGATTGTCCTTGCTGTATCTTTGGCTAACTACAGACCTTAAATGGGTATGGTGGGAACATGAACATTCATTAACAATTTCATGCTAAACTGAATGAATACACGATTATGAACTGATGAGATAATGAACTGAATCGGTACTAGATTGAATGGCAACTAAACTGACTAAACATTGAAAGACATGGAGATTTTAATATAAGGTCTGAAGGAGAAGGTTAGTTACCTTCAACATTTCTCCAAAACACATGCCCGCTAACAAAGCATAACACAAGACTCACAGGGCATCATAATACGCATAATATGAAACATATACGTGAATACTAGTCTGTCATGGATATGTAAATTCTGAACTAACATGAATAAACGAATTCTGAGCTGGCACGAATATTTGAGTACTGAAATGATATGAATATCTAAGCACTGAACTAACATCAATATCTGAGTATTAAGCTAGCATGAATATCTGAGCACTGGACTGACATGAGTATCTAAGTACTAAACTGACATGAATGTTCTAACATGAGATCTAAATACTAGAAACACAAATGTCGTGACATGAGATTTGAATACTGGAAACTTGAATGTTATAACATGACACGTGAAATACTGGTGTACAACCTCTAATTATGGTGTAAATTCTAACTCATAAGCTACTTACCCGTTCCTTCATAGGAACCTATATGGGCCGATGTATCTAGGATTGAGCTTTACTCTTCCCAAATCTTATAACACCTTTGATAGGTGAAACTTTTAGAAACACCCAATCATCAACTTGAAACTCTAGTTCTCTATGTTGCATGTTCAAATAGGACTTTTGGCGACTCTAGGCTGTCTTCAAATGCTCTTGAATCAACTTGACTTTCTCCATAGACTGATTGACCAAATCTGATCCCAACAACTCCGCTTCGCCAACTTCGAACCAACTAATTGGCAATCTATACCTTCGCCCATAAAAATCATGCTTTCAAAATGAGCGAGATAATCCTATTATAAGGTCCATATTTACCATCTCCACTAAAGGATGTGTGCGTTCTGAGACAAACACTTGGTTTTCTGCTGCTCGACTTTCACTAGCTGACAATTCAGACACTTGGCCACAAAATCTGCAGCTTTCTTTTTCATGTCGTTCCACCAATAAATCTTCTTAAGATCATGATACATCTTTGGGAAACCTAAGTGGATAGAATACCTGGAATTATGGGCTTCTAACATCTTCCTACTCGCTAAGTCCATCTATGGTTGGAACACACAATCTATCATGGTACCTCAATGTACCATCATCTCCCCATTGTTCAAAAGCCATCGTCTTATGCATGTAAATATCCCCTCTTTAATCTACAACAAGTAGGGATCATCAAACCGTTTCTCCTTCACTTTGGCTACTAAGGAGGAACAAGTCAAGTTCTAGACAACAACTCCACTATCTTTGGTGTCCGAAAGTCGATCTCTTACCTTGGCTAAGCAGTGAACTTCTTTCAACATAGTTCTCTTGTCTACCTCTTTCATGAGCTATACTTCCCACACTTGATTATATTTTTAAGCACTTCATGAAAACACTTATAGTATTATTGTGAACTAGTCTTTGACATGTACTCTAAATTTTAGAGTCTCGTGCAATGGAACTACCCTCATAACACATTAATAGGCATGATTTTATAGATTTTCTGTGATCACTTTATCATCAATAACTAAGCTTGTTGATCATTCTACTCACTTTGTGTTCCTTACACATGCTAGACGTACTCCTTGTGATTATACAATTTTTCCTCATACCGAACTGATTTTCTTTTTCATATCCCATGCTAACTATTCGGGTTTCAAATCTCTAACTGGACTTAATGAAAATTTTCACATCACCCCTTAGACCAAAGGTCTTATACTTGCGGATCCTTTTCTTTTTGTTGGGATCCAAATAACTTTCCTTATTTTCTGCAATTCTTTGCACTCTACGTCAATGACGACTCATCTTCCAACTTACTTCTGAGTTAGGAAAAACTAAATTATTCACATAACGGAAAGCTAATGCATTCACAACTATCATACACAATCTTAATTATTTAACTCTGCTGACAATGTCAGTCTTGAAGAAACCACATTTCGATAATTTCTAAAGGCTATTCTTCTATAGCTTTCTCTCTCACTGCTGTCGCGCCCCCTTTTCCTTGTGAAATCAGGTTTCGACATTTTTGGGACAACTCCTTTTGAGAGGGTAAGGAATTAGAATTTAGAGAGTGGCCACCTAACGGATTAAGGTGCGTTAGGGCACCTAGAGCAGATAACTCTTATTACCAGTTTACATCACCAGACATCGGGTAAGGGCTCAAATTACCTTGAGGGGAAGGTTTTAGGCACCCCTCGAGGTCCACAACGGTGGGCACCGACCGAACTTAAATTAAGCGAATTAGTCTAAGGAAAAATAAGGAGAACTAATTAATAGGGATGGGGGTCCTAAGATTTTTAGCTTGTAGGATCACCCATGGAATACTTTGTAACTCCCTCAAGTCGGGGTGTTACCCATAGTATTTAGTGCACAGACTATCATCTCCTACTACCCGATTACTATCTTTAAGTTGTTACCTAAAGCGCTCTAGTCGATTCTAGTTCGTTTCCCATGCGTGCACTACCCGTCCCTTACCTATGGCCCTGGAGGTATTAAGACCTCTATTTGGGATAGTTCTAGACTCAGCCTATGTTGCTAAAAAATATAAAAGTCTAGGCGACAAGCAAAAACAATTAGGACTTTCAGATAAAAAGCAAATATGGGCTCATATTGACCTCCACATATAAACAACAAAGGCACGCAATTGATTGACGGGCTTAATTTAAAGTCCTATAGGTAGGATATCTATTTGAGAAATAAGCAAGCAGTGATTTATAGAAGCAGTTTCATTAAGGCGAGTGTCAAGACCTATTGTTTGCCTACTGATTTTATTCAGTAATATCTGGGCATTTCAGGCTGTAATGCGTCACAAATACGAATCCAGAATTGTTATTAAGTCCTATAGGAATAATGTCTAAGTGATTGACAGTGGCGACTATATTTAGAACCAATTAATAGAATCCTATAGGCATGACTTCTACGAGCAAATTGATTTAAATCCTATAGGCATGATCTCTAGAATTGAAATTGATTTTAGTCCTATAGGCATGGTATCTGTTGTTGAATTGATTTAAATCCTATAGACATAATCTCTAGGTTTGAAATTAATTTCAGTCCTATAGGTGATATCTATTAAGCAGGACATGGGCAGGAATTGTACATATTGCCAGAAAATAATTGAATCAAACATTGGGGTCCTATAGGCATGATATCTAACACATGTTTGTTGGACGCATTGATAGATCTTATAGGCAGGATTTCTAACGCAATTATAACATCAACCCTATAGGTAGGATCTCTAATATGCGGATATAGAACTGAGAATCAATGTCACCAACTAAAGTCCTATAGGCAGGATTTATAAGCACAATGTAGAATTCATACAGTTTGAGCAGAATTTACAGCATAGATGAAACCCTATAGGCAGGATTCCTACCCAGTTTAACAAAAGGAAATAAGAACTCCCCCCCCCCCCCCCCCCCCCCCCCCCCCCCCCCCCCCCGATTTTACTAGATAGCCCCAGAATCTGTTTATTACAGACCATATAATGAATGAATTACATAACAATAATAAGACTATAGGGAGCCTTCATTAGGCCCAAATAAACCTGGGGAACCAAGCCTTCAAACCAATTAACTCCGAGGAGCATAGCCAATAATGAGTGATTCACCCGTAATACATATAGAACCAGGTTTCTAGTGTGTCAAAGTTCCCAAGGTCCTCAGGGACCCAGAGCAATGCTCACACCAGAACCACATATTCATAAATGATTCAACGGAGATTGAGAACCAATTCCCAGTGCGTCAGAGTTCACACGAGTCTCACATGGACCCTGAGCAGTGCTCACACTGGGGTGGTTGAGGATTGGACCTAAGGGACAAAGAGTGGAAGTTTTTAAAAGAGTAACAACATATAAAAGAGGGAGAGACAGATCTAAAACATTATTTGATTTCAGTAGAAAAACAAAGTCAAGACACAGAACTTGTAGGCAGAATTGCACCAAGAAAACAAGCAATGTTCATGCTCAAACACACAGTTCAAATAAGTTAAAGTCTGGTTAAGCTAAATATTCATGCTAGTATTTAGGACAACCATGTTTAATCACAGAAGCATTTAGGCAAGGTGTTAAGGCAATCAGTCAAATTATCACATGAGTCTAGAAGGATGCAAAACATGTTAGAAAACAAGTTTGCAGGACACAAATACAAATCTGCCAAGTTAGGATTAATTAACTAGTTTCATGCTGGTAGTATCCTAAGAATGCAAAGTTCAGAACAGGTGCGGAATTAACAAACAGTGTGCATGGACTATTTAAACATAAGCTAGCTTTTAAGAGGATTCATATTATTCAAAATAACTAATCTTAAATTAACAGTATTAACTAAAGGATTAAAAGAGAATCATAGAAGCATAAAGTCAGAATCATGCTAAAAATTTAAACATGCTGGTCGGGCAACACATAATATGAAAACATGGAGAATGAAATAACAAGGGATTGTGGCTTACCAATTAGGCAGGAAATCAAAAAAGTATACCACAATAGTTGGGTCCAGAATCAATCGGCCTTGGATTTCAGCCGCCCAAGACCAGAAAAAATGAGCAAAGAGAAATAGAGTAAAAGAATGTAAGTTTCAGTGAGAGTATTATAGTTCGAGTCTGTCTCAAGGGGAAAGGGGAGAAGGGTTTAAATAGTATTCAATTAGGCAAACAAATAAGGGAAGAAATCAAACATACACAAATAAGGAAAGCAATTAATCCTAGAATAAATTGAAGTCTAGTTTTAGGGAAAATAATACAGAGTTCAGTAAACTAATAAGGTATAATGGCGAGTAATACTTAGAAGAAGAAAAATATCAATTAACAATCAGTCTCAAGGAAAATAAGGTAAAGAAATAATGGAAACATGGTAGATTAAACGGAAATAAGGAAAGTATTAGTCATATACGAAAAAGAAAAACATCTAAAATCATTAAGGAATGAAAAATTTAAACGCTAATTTTTAGGTAAAACACATAAATCGGCATAAATAAAAGACAAAGAGTTACATGCTGCATAGAATGAACATAGACAGGAATATACTCAAAGAACACATAATCGGACCAGATTTGGTCCCGAAATACAAGATCTGAAACCCTAGTTTAAGGCAAAATAAAGGAAATTAACAGGAATAGGAAGATTCGCGAATAACGAAGTGAATATAGAAGAGATAATGCTAGAAAATCAAAGTTTGAACCAGTTTAGGTTTGAATCAAAGAGAATCTGAAACCCTAACCTTTAAGGCTAAGTCGAATCAGTGAGAGATACGAAAATATTCGTACTTACACAGAAACGATAATGAACACAGACGAAAACAACAGTAGGTTAAAGATTTGAACCTGCTTTGGTTCGATCTTTACAGGATCTGCTTGCCATTTCAGGAAATCTATTATGTAACACCAAAACGGGTAGCCAGTAAGAAGGAGGGGCCTAATAAGGTAAGGAATCAACAATTGATTCCATTATGGGGGTTGGAATCAGAAGGATTTGGGGCGACGACGCTAGAGTTTTGAGATGAGAGGGGAGAAGATGAGAGAACACAGGAGCGACGGTTTTGGTCGAATGAGTTAGGGTTAGGGCGGATGGATATAATTAAAAGGGGTGAGGTGATATGAGCCGTTGATCTCCAGAGATCAACAACTGTGATTTAAAAGGGAATTGGGTCGGGGTTTTAAACGGGTATGGGTATGGTTTAATGGGTATTTGGGTATTGGGTATTGGGGTATTAGGCTGGTGTATTGGGCTGGGGTAATGGGTAGTGCATAGGTCTGAAATTGTTTTTTAGGGGCTATATTTTAAATACCCAATTAATTGGTAAAATAATTTATAAAAAATAATTAATAAATAACAAAAATATCACTTGTGCGTGAAAATTATTTAAAATAATTACTTAACATTATAAACATATAAATACTCATTTTCTTGTATAAATAATGTAATTATGCATATATGTGGGCTATTATTGCAAAATATGCAATTTTAGCCTAAGGATGCAAAATTCAATTATAATAAGTATATAAAAAATATTTAAAGCTTAATATGGATATATATGCTGAAAATTAAACGATAAATCATCATAAAATTTATTTGAGATTCAATTAATAATTATTTATATAATAAAATGCAGGAATAAATTGATTAAAAGTTTTAAAAAATTATGGAAAAAATACTTGGTGATGCTCATGCACTATTTTCAGGGTATATATATGTATTTCTTAAGAAATATGAGGAAAAATTGGGTATCAACAGCTGCCCCTCTTTACCTGGGAAGGATGAAAGAGTTGTCGGGTAAAGAGGGGCAGCTGTTGATACCCAATTTTTCCTCATATTTCTTAAGAAATATGAGGAAAAATTGGGTATCAACAGCTGCCCCTCTTTACCTGGGAAGGATGAAAGAGTTGTCGGGTAAAGAAATGATGACCACTTTTGACCGAATAGGGTGATTTGAAAAATATAGGCCGCACTGCGGCTTCTGAGCTACCTACATATCCTTGGTTTTACAGGAATCAAGTCGTGTGCAATTTTGGATCCAATGATGGAGTAAACCAATGGAGTCATTGCAAGAACGGACAAAATGTTCCAAGTAGGGTTAATTGGGGTTTGAAACGGTTATGGGTAAATGAGACTGGGTAACAGATGATGAACAATTATGTTTGAAATACTTTGAAGGATGTGGATGGGAACTGGAGCGGAATTTCTCCTATTGGGATAACTGTTACTTTCTAGACCACTTGCAAATTTACAAAATACGCTGCAAGCACATATGTATAAATTATTGCGTAAATTTAGACATGATGCAAATTCCCTTTGGACCATGAAGATTGTCTTTGGACGGTGAGGATGACGTCCTTAGACCATGATGTCCCGGGGCCATGAATTGTATGGTTAGGGATTCGCAGGCAATGAAATGATGTTTTCAGTCCATGAAGATGGTGCCTCCGAACCATGATGCCTTTGAATAATGATGTGCAAGCTTTGAGATATCCTCAGGCCATGGCATGATGTCTTTCGGCGATGAGGATGATGCCTTCAGACTATGACGCCGTCAGACAAGTTGGCTATATTTCAGCCAATGAGGTGCAGAGACATGATGCTAAAGGTGATAACAAGATAGAGCTTAGTCTTGCATAAAGTTAAGGGCAGAGCTTAGCCCGAGGGAAGAGAATAATGCAAGGCTTAGGATAGATCAATATCTGTGATTATGCAAAGAGAGACAAGGCTTAGTCTCATACAAACGGAAGGCAATGCTTAGCCTTATGCAGAATGTGAGGCAGGGCTTAGCCTCATGCAAGGATTGAGCCAGGGCTTAGTCTCATGCAAAGAGAAGGCAATGCTTAGCCTTATGCAAGGATTGAGACATGTCTTAGTTTCATGCAAAGAGAAGGCAATGCTTAGCCTTATGCAGAATGGGAGGCAGGGCTTAGCCTCGTGTAGGAAGAAGGCAATGCTTAGCCTTATGCAAAATGGGAGGTAGGGCTTAGCCTCATGCAGGAACAAGGCAATGCTTAGCCTTATGAAAAATCGGAGGCAGGGCTTAGCCTCATGCAGGGAGAAGACAAAGCTTAGCCTTATGCAAAATGGGAGGTAGGGCTTAGCCTCATGTAGGAAGAAGGCAATGCTTAGCCTCATGGAAGAAGAAGGCAATCTTAGCCTTATGCAAATAGGTAGGCAGGGCTTAGCCTCATGAAAGAATTGAGACAGAGCTTAGTTTCCTGCAGATGCAAGAGTAAGAGTGAAGCATTCTTAGCTGAAAATGCCTTTTGTGCATAGCAATTTTGTTGTTGCGACAATGCTTATTATTCCTACATCCAAAGAAAAATTTGTGAGTTTTACGGGGGAGGTTGTTTCGTGTCTTTGTCTGCTTGATCTGCTCCACTCTGCCCGAGGGTCGGGTTCAAGTTACCATGGGTAGCATTTGGCTAAAAAGTAAAGTTTCTTTTCGAAAGCATGCGTATATAGTTTTCAAAGACATAGTAATATGCAATTTAGAAATTAGTTAGATGAACCAGTAACTGTGAAATTATTAGAGACATTTCAACTTCCTTTGCCATAGAATTTTGAGGGTCCTCCTCAAAATTCTACCCCAGTTAACTAAGTGACTTTCTGGCTATTCTGTATGCTGTTGTTGGCTGAACTTGCTTCAGAATTTTGAGGGTCCTCTTCAAAATTCTGCCCCAGTTTCTGATTGTAGGGAAAATGGAAATTTTATTTAATTGTGACCGAACCCACATGGATGCCTACACATCCCCTCTTAAACGGGAATCAGGACAAGCGTAGTTTAGTTACATCATATGAAGAAACATAAATTGTTTACACATAGTATCTTTTGACTGCGTCTGAATTGAGGCTTTGGCTAGATTTCTCCAGCCATCTATGCGAAAAATGAGTGCTCCTCCTGTCAATACTCTGTGAACCATGTAAGGACCTTTCTACTTGGGTGAAAATTTTCTTTTGGCTTCATCTTGATGTGGAAGGATCCGTTTCAGCACCAGCTGCCCCGGTGTGAATTGTCTTGGTTTGACCCTTTTGTTGAAAGCTCTAGACATTCTATTCTGATAAAGCTGGCCGTGACATACTGCATTCATCCTTTTCCATCTATGAGGTCTAGTTGCTCATAGCGGCTCCTTATCCATTTTGCGTCACTGAGTTCGGCTTTTTGTATGATTCTCAAAGAAGGAATTTCTACCTCGGCGGGAATGACGACTTCGGTACCATAAACCAAAAAAGAGGGAGTTGCCCCAGTTGATGTGCGGACTGTGGTACGGTATCCCAGTAAGGAAAATGGTAATTTCTCGTGCCATTGATTGTGATTCTCTACCATTTTCCTTAGTATCTTCTTGATGTTCTTGTTGGCGGCCTCTACGACTCCGTTCATTTGAGGCCTGTACGTTGTGAAATTTTTGTGCTTGACTTTGAAAGTTTCACACAATCACTGTTGAGATTGGGGGCATTGTCAGTGATGATGGACTCTGAAACCCCATATCGGCAAACAATCCGATCTCTGACAAAATCTGCGACGACTTTCTTGGTCACAACTTTGTATGATGCAGCTTCAACCCATTTATCAATGGACACTAAAATGAACACGTGCCCGTTCGAAGCAGTGGGTTCGATTGGACCAGTGACATCCATTCCCCAAACAGCAAAAGGCCAAGGATCTTTTGTTGCATTGAGTTCATTTGGCGGTACTTGTATCATGTCTGCATGTATCTGGCGTTGATGGCATGTCTGGACAAACCGGATGCAGTCCGTTTCCATAGTCATCCAAAAGTATCTGACCCTGAGTATCTTCTTGGCTAATACAAAGCCGTTCATATGTGGGCCGCAGGTTCCGGCATGTATCTCCTCGAGCAATTTGGAAGCCTCTTTGGCGTCAACACACCTTAACATACCTAGATCAGGAGTTCTTCTATACAGAATTCCTCCTCTTTGGAAGAAGTGATTGGACATCCTCCGAAATATGTGTTTCTGAGTATGGTTTACATGCTCCGCATATTCTCCTTTTGCCAAATATTCTTTGATATCGTGGAACCAGGGATTTCCATCCATTTCTTCTTCAACATGAGCACACTATGCCGGATGATTATGGATCCTCGTCGGAATGGGATCGATGAAATTCTTGTCTGGATGTGGTATCATTGATGACAATGTGGCCAATGCGTCTTCAAGTTCATTCTGAATTCTGGGGACATGTAACGACCCGACCGGTCGTTTTATGATTTAGGACTCGTTCCCCTAAATGAGACTTCCTGTAGTTTCTTTTAATGATTTATGACTTGTGGGGATGGGTGGTTCGGGATTCGGAAGTGTTTAGAGTGGTATAGGAACACGTAGTTCCTTAATGTTGGCTTTTAAGGCCAAGTTTGACTTCGGTCAACATTTTGAGTAAACGACCTCAAAATCGAGTTTCGACGGTTCCGATAGCTTCGTATGATGATTTCGGACTTGGGCGTATGTACGGAATGGGTTTTGGATGATCCGGGAGCGTTCGGCGCCAAATAGTGAAATATGATTCCTTAAGTTTAAGAATTGAGGTTTGGAACGTGCTTTTGTGTTATTGAGGTCCGAATGGAATTTCGAGACCGGGAATAGTCCTGTTATGTTATTTATGACTTGCTTGTAAAATTTGATGTCATTCCGAGTAGTATAGGTAGGTTCGGCGAATTGAAAGCGAAATCTAGAACTTGAAGTTCAAAGTTTGACTCAATTTGGTTTTGGGGTCGGATTCTTAGTTTTGTTGTTGTTTTTCACGTTTCGAAAATTCGAGCGAGTCCATATCATGAATACAGACTTGCTAGTGCCATTGGATGGGGTCCCAAGGGGTCGGTTGAGTTTGGGACCCCTCGGAGTTAAATGCAAAACACCAGATTTTCTATATCTGGTTTCCTTTTATGCGTTCGCGGTTGCACTGTCGCGTTCGCATAGAAAGACCTGGCATGGGCAAAATATTTCCCTATGCGTTCGCATAAGGTATAGCAATGGGCTGTAGCAATGGGCCAGCCCAGCTTAGCCCTTACCCAGTGCGTTCGCACCCTCCCAGCCGCGTTCGCGAAGGTCTAGCCAAGCTAGCTTCCGCGTTCGCGAAGACCTCTCCGCGTACGCATAGAAAGCCTCTGAAGGCCTGGCCACTTGTTCATCGCGAACGCACTGCCCAGGCTGCGTTCGCATAGAATGGGAAGCAGGGCAGTGTGTTTTAATAACGGGGCTTAAACCATTTTTGGCATTCTTCTTCTTCCTTGGGGTGATTTTTTAGCATGCAAGAGAGACAAACAACCTAGCTACTTTGAGTTAAGTAATTCCTACCTTAAACTTAGTCTAATACTTGGATTCTTAGGTAGATTAACACACTACTTAGTGGAAATCATGGGTTAGAGTAAAAACCTAGGTTTTATGAAAAATGGGAGAATTACCAAGGAATTTGCCATGGAATCATACAAAAACTATATATTATTGATCCTTAGGCTATGGGTGGGTGTTCCCTTCGAATATTTTCGGAATCTGAGCATGTGGGCCCGGGGGTGTATTTTGGGATTTTTCAAAGTAAGTTGAAATAACTAAGTAAATGAGGGAATTTCATATTTTTGAGTATAAATTAATTTATTTATGCATCATTTGACTAGTTTCGAGTCCTTGGGAAACGAGTTTGGAGTTTCGGGCGCATTCTTGACTCGGAAAGTAGGCTCGGCACGAGGTGAGTCTCCTTTCTAACCTTGTAAGAGGTAATTGTCCCCATAGGTGATTATAAATAATTGCATGTCCTTATCTGCGGGGGCTACGCACGCACGAAGTGACGAGAGTCCGTGCGTAGCTACTATTGTGTTATGTCGGGTAGATTTAGGATTCACGAGCATGCTTTTATGGGTCATATTTGTGACCGTAGATGTATTTTGAGTTGCCTAAGATCCGTGAATTGGTTGTGAGATTATTTAGGGAGTTACATCCAAATTACATTGCTAAATTCTTGCCTTCAAGTATGATCTCTACTAAATTCCTGAACTCTTGATAACTATGTGTATGTATACGGGCACCCGCGTTGCATGCATGATTCGTGAGCGGGATAGATCTATCATTATGTTAACTGCGTCGCATGTTCGATTTGCGAGCGGATTAACAGATGCATCTATGGTTCGGTCCGTTTCGACCCTCGGCAGTGCACATTTACTTTTCACGTCGTATCGGCTGTACGTTCACGACCTTCCATGTGTTTGATGATTTATGGGAAGCTCTGTAACTGTGTTTATTGATTTTATGAAAAAGGGGAGATTAAGTAGCTTGTATGCTATGGAAGTTGATACGTAAAGGTACTATAGAACGTTATTTGATGCTCATTTCTTTATTACTATTCATTACTGCCATTTCTCTTTAGTCTGTATCTATTGTATATTGTTTGGCCCTAGTAAGTATCACATCGACCTCTCGTCACTACTTCTTCGAGGTTAGGCGGGATACTCACTGGGTACATATCTGTATATGTACTCATGCTACGCTTCTGTACTTAATTATACAGGTTCTGAGGCTGGTGCATCTGGTTATTAGACCGGAGCTTGATCCTGAGATTTACATTCCGGACTTGACTTCACGGTGAGATGCTTCCCTTGGCGATTCTCAGCAGCACTATGGAGTTATCTTTTGTTTATTTCTGTCTACTTCTTTCAGATAGTAGAACAATTTTATTCCATCTTTTGTATATTCTACTAGTTCGCCTGTAGACTTGTGACAGTAGTTCCTGGCACATACGTAGTAGACATTACATTTTTGGGCTGTATATGTAGTTTTATGCCCCTTTGTGGCTACAATTGTTTAAGATTAGATAATTTATCTGTTACTACTTAAATGTCTTAAACTTAAACTTGGCAAGTGTTGGAAGGCTATGTCATATAAGGAAGCTTCATTTGTAGAATAAGCATTGGCTTGCCTGACCACAGTGTTGGGAGCCATCACGATCTGAGTTATGATTTTCGGTCGTGACAACATAGTATCAGAGCTCTAGGTTCACGTAGGTCTCACAAGTCACGGGCAAACCCATTAGAGCCTTGCGGATCGGTACAGAGACGTCTGTATTTATCTTTAGGGGGCTATAGGGTGTTAGGAAATCTCTCTTTATTCACCTTCTATCGTGCATTTGATGGAATACTAAGTCTTACTCTTCTATTCTCTCACAGATGGTGAGGACGCGCGCATCCGATGTTCTAGACCGGGAGGAGCCACTACCCCCGTTATCCGAGGCCGTGGCAGAGGTCGAAGGAGGGCACCGGCCCGAGGAAGGGGACGAGGGCGTCCCATAGCTATTCCAGTTGCACCACCAGCAGACGATCCTATCACGGAGGAGCAGGGTGAGGTGCCCTCAGCAGATCCTGCTCCGATGGACTTTATGACGGCGCCAGGCTTCCAGGAGGTCATGGGCCGTATGATGCGGTTCGTGGATACCATGACTCAGGCTGGTTTATTTCCAGCGGACCCTGCCACATCTCAGGCGGGAGGGGGAGTCCAGACCCCTACTTCCCAGGCTACAGGTCATGCAGCAGCAGTATATTAGACCCCGGGTACACTGCCCGTGGGCGGGGCCCAGCCTGTAGTAGCAGCACCTGAGCTCAGACCAGCTGCGGACGACGATCCGCAGAAGTTATTGGATAGGTGGACCAGATTGCGCCCTCCTGTCTTCGGAGGTGAGCGTGGCGAGGATGCCCAGGACTTCATTGATATGTGCAGGGACAGACTGCACAACATGAGGATATTGGAGTCCCATGGAGTTGACTTCACTACTTTCTAGTTAGAGGGTAGGGCCCACAGATGGTGGCAGTCCTATATCTTGGGTAGGACGGCGGGATCCCCTTCCATCACTTGGGAGCAGTTCACTCAGCTGTTCCTGGACAGGTATATTCCACCCTCCGAGAGGGAAGAGCTGCGGTATCAGTTTGAGCAGCTGGAGCAGGGATAGATATCGGTAACGGACTACGAGGCCAGATTTTTTGAGTTGTCTCGCCATGACCTCATGATACTTCCTATTGATGCTGAGAGAGTGCGGAGATTTGTAGCTGGGCTGCACTCAGGTATTAGGGCCAACATGGCCCGAGAGGTGGAGATGGGGACTCCTTATCAGCTTGTAGTAGAGATTGCTCGCAGGATCGAGGGTTATCGGTCGAGGATCAGAGAGCAGATGCAGCAGGATAAGAGAGCTAGATTTTTCGGGGATTTCAGAGGCTCTCCAGCTAGTGCAAAGGTCAGTTCGGCATGGCCCAGCTCATCAGGCCCCCATATCCAGCACCCCCACCACCCTCTCGTGGTGTTCCAGTGAGGCATTTTTTCAGTGCTATGCCAGAGGGTTTTCACCATCCTCCAGCTATTCAGGGTTCTTCTTCAGGGCAGCAGGCCATGGCACCAAGGGGATGTTATGAGTGCGGGGATCCAGGCCATATCAGGAGGACTTGTCCCAGGTTTCGAGGCAAGGCAATGCAGTAGGGTTACCAGCCTATGAGTCTAGCACCAGAGGTGGAGGACAGACCGGCAGGGGTCGTCCTAGAGGTGGAGGCAAAATAGGGGGTGTTCAGTCAGCTCCTATTCATACCAGCAGGGTTCAGTCATCCGGTGCTCCAGCCAGATTCTATGCTATTCCAGCCCGATAAGATGTAGTGGCCTCAGATGCTGTGATCACAAGTATTATTTTAGTATGTAGTAGAGAGGCATCAATGTTATTTGATCCAGGATCCTCCTATTCATATGTATCATCTTTATTTTCTTGTTTCCTGGATGTTCCTCGCGAGTCCTTGGGTACTCCTATTTATGTATCCACTCCTGTGGGCGATTCTGTGGTGGTAGACCGGATTTATCGGTCCTGTGTAGTTACATTTTATGGGTTCGAGACCCGAGCGGACCTCCTATTGCTCGACATGGTTGATTTCGAGGTTATTCTAGGCATGGATTGGCTATCTCCCTATCATGCCGTCCTGGATTGCCATGCCAAGACAGTTACTCTAGCCATGCCCGAGTTGCCTAGGCTGGAGTGGAGAGGTTCCTCAGTTACTGCAACCAGTCGAGCTATTTCCTTCCTGAAGGCTCAACATATGGTCGAGAAGGGTTGTCTGGCCTATCTTGCTTATGTGCGGGACACCACTGTCGAGTCTCAGACGATTTATTCAGTGCCAGTGGTTCGAGAGTTTGCTGATGTTTTTCCTTCGGACCTTCCAGGCATGCCTCCGGATCGTGATATTGATTTATGTATAGACTTAGCTCCAGGAACCCAACCTTATTTCCATTCCCCCGTACCGTATGGCTCCGAAAGAGTTGAGGGAGTTGAAGGAGCAGCTTGAGGAGTTGTTGGCTAAGGGGTTTATCAGATCGAATGTATCTCTATGGGGTGCTCCAGTGCTATTTGTGAAGAAGAAGGATGTGTATATGCGGATGTGTATTGACTACCGCCAGTTGAACAAGGTCACCATTAAGAACAAGTATCCATTGCCCCATATCGATGATTTATTTGACCAGTTGCAGGGTGCGCGGGTGTTTTCTAAGATTGATTTGAGATCGGGGTACTACCAGCTAAAGATTCGGGACTCAGATGTTCCGAAGGCTACTTTCCGTACGAGATACGGCCATTATGAGTTCCTGGTGATGTCCTTTGGCTTGACTAATGCCCCAGCAGCATTTATGGACTTGATGAACAGGGTGTTCAGGACGTATATTGATTCTTTTGTCATTGTCTTCATTGATGACATTCTGATTTACTCACGTAGCCTGGGCGAGCACGAGCATCATTTGAGATTTGTGCTCCATACTTTGCGAGAATAGAAGCTATATGCTAAGTTCTCCAAGTGTGAGTTCTGGTTGGATTTCGTGGTATTCTTGGGACATGTGGTATCCAGAGAGGGTATCAAGGTTGTACCTAAGAAGATTGAGGCAGTTTAGAGTTGGCCACGTCCTACTTCAACTATAGAGATCAGGAGTTTCTTGGGTCTAGCAGGTTATTATCGCCGATTTGTGGAGGGATTTTCTTCCATTGTAGCCCCATTGACTAGATTGACTCAGAAGAATGCCCAGTTCCGATGGTCCGACGAGTGTGAGGCGAGCTTTCAGAATCTCAAGACCGCATTGACCTCAACACCAATTCTGATATTGCCTTCCGGTTCTGGGATGTATACAGTATATTGTGACGCTTCACGCGTTGGCTTGGGGTGTGTGTTGATGCAGGAGGGGAGAGTTATTGCTTATGCTTCGCGCCAGCTAAAGGTCCATGAGAAGAATTAGACTGTGCACGATTTGGAGTTGGCGGCGATTGTTCATGCTTTTAAGATCTGGAGGCACTACTTGTATGGGGCGTCCTGTGAGGTTTATACGGACCACCGCAGCTTGCAGCACTTGTTCAAGCAGAGGGATCTTAATTTGAGGCAGCGCAGGTGGCTTGAGTTGCTAAAGGATTATGACATCACCATTCTTTATCATCGGGGAAAGGCAAATGTGGTAGCAGATGCCTTGAGCATGAAGGCAGAGAGTATGGGTAGTTTGGCTTACAATGCAGCAGAGGAGAGACCCCTAGCTTTGGACATTCAGTTCTTGGCTAATCGCCTAGTGGGGTTGGACCTTTCGGATACTCGCCGAGTTCTTGCACAAGTAGTTGCTCAGTCTTCGTTATTGGGAGAGATTAAGGCCCGACAGTTTGACGATCCGTGTCTGGCAGAGCTACGGGAGACAGTGGTCCAGGGTGGTGCCAAGGAGGTTACTTTGGGCGAGGATGGTGTTCTGAGACTTCAAGGCAGTCTGTGTGTTCCTAATGTTGATGGCCTGAGGGAAAAGATTCTAGAGGAGGCTCACAGTTCGCGGTATTCTGTTTATCTGGGTGCTACGAAGATGTATCGTGACTTGAAGCAACATTTCAGGTGGAGGCGGATGAAGAAGGACATAGTGGAGTACGTGGCTAGATGTCTTAATTGCCAGCAGGTCAAGTATAGCACCAGAGGCCTACTTCAGCAGATGCCCATTCCTGAGTGGAAGTCGGAGCGCATCACTATGGACTTCGTGGTTGGGTTACCTTGGACTTTGCGGAAGGTTGATGCGGATTGGGTCATTGGGGATAGGTTGACCAAATCGGCGCATTTCATTCCAGTGGCTACTACTTATACTTCTGAGAGGTTGGCCCAGATTTACATTCGGGAGATAGTCCGGTTGCACGCTGTGCCTGTGTCCATTATATCAGATCGAGGTCCTCAGTTCACCTCGCACTTCTGGAGAGCATTGCATAGTGAGTTGGGCACCTAGATAGATCTCCGCATAGCATTCCACCCTCAGACTGATGGTCAGTCAGAGCGGACCTTTCAGATATTGGAGGACATGCTCAGGGCATGTGTGATTGACTTCGGAGGTCAGTGGGACCAGTTCTTGGCTTTGGCCGAGTTTGCTTACAATAATAGTTATCAGTCCATCATCGAGATGGCTCCGTTTGAGGCTTTGTATGGTCGGCGATGTCGTTCTCCTATCGGGTGGTTTGAGCCTGGCGAGGCTAAGATATATGGCACCGACCTGGTGAGGGATGCTTTGGAGAAAGTAAAGTTGATTCAGGAGAGACTTCGCACAGCACAGTCCAGACAGAAGAGTTACGCGGATCAGAAGGTGCATGGAATATCATTTATGGAGGGAGACATGGTCATGTTGAAAGTCTCGCCGATGAAGGGTAATATGAGGTTCGGGAAGAAGGGAAAGCTGAGCCCAAGGTTTATAGGTCCTTTCGAGGTGTTGAGGCGAGTTGGAGAGGTTGCTTTACCTCCCAGTTTATCAGGAGTTCATCCGGTCTTCTATGTATCCATGCTCCGGAGGTACTACTCCTACTTCTCTCATGTGGTTGATTTCAGCACCATTCAGTTAGATGAGAGGTTGGGCTACGAGGAAGAGCCGGTTACTATTATTGACTAGCTGGATCGCTAGTTGAGGTCCAAGAGAGTTTCTGCAGTAAAGGTCCAGTGGAGGGGCCAACAAGTCGAGAAGGCGACTTGGGAGTCCGAGGAGGACATGCGGAGCAGATATCCACACTTATTCAGCACTCCAGGTACGATTCTAGACCCGTTCGAGGACGAACGTTTGTTTAAGAGGTAGAGAATGTAACGACCCGACCGTTCGTTTTGCGTTTTAGGACCCCGTTCCTCTAAATGAGACTTCCCGTAGTTGCTTTTAATGATTTATGACTTGTGGGGACGCGTGGTTCGGGATTCGGAAGAGTTTAGAATGGTATAGGAACACTTAGTTCCTTAAGGTTGGCTTTTAAGGCCAAATTTGACTTCGGTCAATATTTTGAGTAAACAGCCTTGGAATCGAGTTTCGACGGTTCTGGTAGCTTCGTATGATGATTTCGGACTTGGGCGTATGTCTGGAACAGGTTTTGGATGACTCGGGAGCGTTTCGGCGCCAAATAGTGAAATATGATTCCTTAACTTTAAAAATTGAGGTTTGGAACGTGTTTTTGTGTTATCGAAGTCCGAACGGAATTTCGAGACCGGGAATAGTTCCGTTATGTCATTTGTGACTTGCTTGAAAATTTTGGTGTCATTCCGAGTAGTATAGATAGGTTCGGTGCATTGAAAGCGAATTCTAGAACTTGAAGTTCAAAGTTTGATTCAATTTGGTTTTGGGGTCGGATTCTTAGTTTTGTTGTAGTTTTTCACGTTCCGAAAATTCGAGCGAGTCCGTATCATGAATACAGACTTGCCAGTGCCTTTGGATGGGGTCCCGAGGGGCTCGGGAGAGGTTCAGACCCCTCAGAGTTAAATGGAAAACACCAGATTTTCTGTATCTGGTTTCCTTTTATGCATTTGCGGTTGCACTGTCGCGTTTACATAGAAGGACTTGGCATGGGCGAAAAATTTCCCTATGCGTTCGCATATGGTATTGCAATTGGCCAGCCCAGCTTAGCCCTTACCCAGTGCGTTCGCACCCTCCCAGCCGCGTTCGCGAAGGTCTAGCCAAGCTAGCCTCCGCGTTCGCGAAGACCTCTCCACGTTCGCATAGAAGGCCTCTGAAGGCCTGGCCACTTGTTCATCACGAACGCACCGCCCAGGCTAATGGGAAGCTAGGCAGTGTGTTTTAATAATGGGACTTAAACCATTTTTGGCATTCTTCTTCTTCCTTGGGGTGATTTTTGAGCATGCAAGAGAGACAAACACCTAGCTACTTTGAGGTAAGTAATTCCTACCCTAAACTTAGTCTAATACTTGGATTCTTAGGTAGATTAACACACTAATTAGTGGAAATCATGGGTTAGAGTAAAAACCTGGGTTTTATGAAAAATGGGAGAATTACTAAAGAATTTGCCATGGAATCATACAAAGACTATATATTAATGTTCCTTAGGCTATGGGTGGGTGTTCCCTTCGAAAGCTTCCGGAATCCGAGCATGTGAGCATGGGCCCAGGGGTGTATTTTGGGATTTTTCAAAGTAAGTTGAAATAACTAAGTAAATGAGGGAATTTCATATTTTTGAGTATAAATTAATTTATTTATGCATCATTTGACTAGTTTCGAGTCCTTGGGAGACGAGTTTGGAGTTTCGGGCGCATTCTTGACCCGGAAAGTAGGCTCGACACGAGGTGAGTCTCCTTTCTAACCTTGTAAGAGGGAATTGTCCCAATAGGTGATTATAAATAATTGCATGTCGTTATTTGCGGGGGCTATGCACGCACGAAGTGGCGAGAGTCCGAGCGTAGCTACTATTGTGTTATGTCGGGTAGATTTAGGATGCACGAGCATTCTTTTATGTGATCTAAGTGTAGTTTAAGTTGCCTAAGATCCGTGAATTGGTTGTGAGACTATTTAGGGAGTTACATCCAAATTACATTGCTAAATTCTTTCCTTCAAGTATGATCTCTACTAAATTCCTGAACTCTTGATAACTATGTGTATGTATACGGGCACCCGCATCGCATGTATGATTCGTGAGCGAGATAGACCTATCATTATGTTAACCGCGTCGCATGTTCGATTCGCGAGCGGAGTAATAGATGCATCTATGGTTTGGGCCGTTCGACCCTCGACAGTGCACATTTACTTTTCACATCGTATCGGCCGTACGTTCACGACCCGTCATGTGTTTGATGATTTATGGGAATCTTTGTAACTGTATTTATTGATTTTATGAAAAAGGGGAGGTTAAGTAGCTTGTATGCTATGGAAGTTGATACGTAAAGGTACTAGAGAATGTTATTTGATGCTCCTTTCTTTATTACTGTTCATTACTGCCATTTCTGTTTAGTCTGTATCTATTGTATATTGTTTGGCCCTAGTAAGTATTACGTCGACCTCTTGTCACTACTTCTTCGAGGTTAGGCGGGATACTCACTGGGTACATATATGTTTATGTACTCATGCTACGCTTCTGTACTTAATTGTACAGGTTCTGAGGCTGGTGCATCTGGTTATGAGACCGGAGCTTGATCCAGAGATTTACATTCCGGACTTGACTTCACGGTGATCTGCTTCCCTTGGCGATTCTCAGCAACACTATGGAGTTATCTTTTGTTTATTTCTGTTTACTTCTTTCAGATAGTAGAACAAATTTTATTCCATCTTTTGTATATTCTACTAGTTCGCCTGTAGACTTGTGACACTAGTTCTTGGCACATACGTAGTAGACGTTACATTTTTGGGCTGTATATGTAGTTTTATGCCCCTTTGTGGCTACAATTGTTTAAGATTAGATAATTTATCCGTTACTACTTAAATGTCTGAAACTTAAACTTGGTAAGTGTTGGAAGGCTATGTCATATAAAGAAGCTTCATTTGTAGAATAAACATTGGCTTGCCTGACCACGGTGTTGGGCGCCATCACGACCTGAGTTAGGATTTTGGGTCGTGACAGGACATGCCTGGAATTCATTATTTGTGAACCTCTTCATCATCTCTTGTACACGATGTAGATACGGTAGTATTTTGGTATTGTTGGTAGCCCACTCTCCTTGTACTTGATGTACCAGCAGGTCTGAATCACCGATCACCAGCAGTTCCTGGATATTCATGTCAACAGCTAGGTTGAGCCCTAATATGCATGCTTCATATTCCGCCATATTATTGGTGCATGGGAACCTGAGTTTTGCAGACAACGGATAACGTTGACTGGTTTCTGATACCAAGACGGCTCCGATACCGACTCCCTTGAAATTTGCAGCTCTGTCAAAAAATATTCTCCAACCGTCGTAGGCTTCAACAATGTCCTCTTCTACGAATGATACCTCTTCATCAGGAAAATACGTTTTTAGGGGTTCGTATTCTCCTCCTACAGGATTCTCAGCAAGATGATCTGCCAAGGCTTGTCCTTTGACTGCCTTCTGAGTTACATAGATGATGTCGAACTCACTCAGCAATATTTTCCACTTGGCCAGCTTCCCAGTAGGCATGGGTTTCTGAAAAATGTACTTCAGGGGATCCATCCTTGATATGAGATATGTAGTATAGGCACAAAAGTAGTGCCTTAGCTTCTGAGCTATCCAGGTTAGAGCGCAGCAGGTGCGTTCAAGCAGAGAGTACCCTGCTTCATATAGTGTGAACTTCTTACTCAAGTAGTATATGGCATGCTCCTTTCATGTTGTCCCAAAACACAACCGAAAGCTCCATCTAACACTGCAAGGTAGAGTAGTAGTGGTCTACCAGGCTCTGGCGGTACTAAGACTGGTGGTGTGGACAAATATTCCTTAATTTTGTCAAAAGCCTTTTGACAATCCTCGGTCCAACTGGTTGCGGCATCCTTCTTCAACATTTTGAAAATCGGTTCACATATCACTGTAGACTGTGCTATGAAACGGCTGATGTAATTGCGGCGTCCCAAGAAACTCATCACATCCTTCTTGTTCTTTGGTGGTGGTAGTTCATGGATGGCTTTAACCTTTAATGGGTCTAACTCTATTCCTCGGCGACTGACGATGAATCCCAACAATTTTCTGGCAGGAACCCCGAATGCACACTTTGCGGTATTTAGCTTTAGATTGTACTTTCACAACCGGTCAAAGAACTTCCTCAAATCTACTATTTGATCTGTGGCCTTCTTGGATTTGATGATGACGTCGTCAACATACACCTCTATTTCCTTATGTATCATATCATGGAAGATAGTTGTCATGGCCCTCATGTAGGTGGCCCCAGCATTCTTCAGACCGAATGCATCATTTTGTAGCAATATACCCTCCATGGTGTAATGAAAGCTGTTTTCTCTGCGTCTTCTTTGTCCATCCAAATCTAATGATAACCCGCGAAGCAATCTACAAAGGATTGGAGTTCATGCTTGGCGCAATTGTCGATCAAGATGTGTATATTTGGTAGTGGGAAATCATCCTTGGGACTTTCTCTGTTTAGATCCCGATAATGGACACACACCCTGACTTTTCCATCTTTCTTTGGAACCGGTAAAATGTTGGCTAACCAGGTTGGGTACTCAACTACCCTGAGGACTTTGGCTTTGATCTGCTTGGTGACTTCTTCCTTGATCTTCAGACTCATGCCTGGCTTGAACTTTCTGAGTTTCCGCTTCACTGGCGGACACATTGGATTTGTAGGTAACTTGTGAGCTACTATGGATGTGCTCAACCCTGTCATATCGTCGTATGACCACGCAAAGATATCCTCATATTCTTTCAGGAAACGAGTGTATTCTTCATTCTCTGAAGGTGACAAGTGGATGCTTATGCGAGTTTCCTTGATGGTTTCGGAATCTCCCAAATTGACTATCTCGGTTTTGTCCAGGTTGGACTTTGGCTTGTTCTCAAAATTCTCAACTTCTCTGATAATTTCCTCAGGTATTACATCCTCTTCTTCTATTTCTTCCGAGTTATTATCCTTGTGTTGCGTTGCCTCATTACATGTCACAGTCGTTGGTTCATCAAGATAAGAAATAGTAATGTTGTAGAGAGAAAGATATGAAAGAAAATAGTAATAATAAAACATCAAGCCATAGGTAAATATTAAAATGTCAAACAAAGTGATTTCAATAACGCAAATAATGTTTTTCGAAATGGAACACTGAAAATATTATTTAAAACAAAATGCTCAAGAAGAAATTGTTTTCAAAAATAAATGATGCTAGCAACCTTGCTACCCCGGGACTCGTCGGGCCCTTGATGGTGTAACGGTCCAGTTCTTGAGAAATGCTCCCTTCTCCACTGTCTGAATAGTAAGGCCTTCTTCCTCCTCCTCAACTATCACACAGCAATCCATATCATCATCTTCTAAAAACAAATTCCTCAGTGCAGCCACGCTTCTTCTTCTTCTGATCCCCATATTGTATCGACCTGATGAAAGGTCTGACTCAGATGCGGCACTGGCTGCTCGAGAGGGTAATAGGGACCACGCCATAGTGGCGACCAATTCTGATACTCGTGCCAGGTGTACTGATATCCAAGTCTGAAGGTTGTACCACGACGTTTCAGCTGTATTGGCTTGGAGATACCTTGAAGATTCTTACCAAACCCCTTACCAGGTTCATACCCTCTCCATGCCAATATGCTCTCTATTTTGCTACTCCATCACTTATCATTCTCGATTGCGTTAACATGCTCAATTCGATGGTAAGTTTCCCCACCTAACTTCCTTTTGTTCTCCACTACCGGAACAATCTAATTGGTGTAAATGGGATTGCTTCCATATCCACAGATGATCACTTATTGATGGCTCCATTCAAATTTCATAGCCTGGTGCAAAGTGGATGTAACAGCCCCAACGGCATGTATCCAAGGTCGTCCCAATAGCAAATTGTAGGAGGCGGATATGTCTAGCATGTGAAATTTAACATCGAACTTGGTAGAATCCATCTGCAAGCACAGAATAGTTTCTCTGATTATGGATCTTTGTGACCCATCGAACGCCTTCACATTTATAGATCCTACTCGTATTTTATGTAGACCCTTGCCCAACCTCTTCAGAGTTATCAGCGAACAGATGTTGAGGCTGGATCCTCCGTCTATCAGAACTTTAGCGATGAACTTATCTTCACATTGCACTATGATGTGCAGGGACTTGTTATGGCTCAATCCTTCAGGTGGCAACTCATCTTCGTGATAAGTGATCTTATAGAACTCAGAAGCATGTAAAAATTCAAAACAAATTAGGAATAAGCATAAGAGAAGAGCATATTGATTTGCAATTTGTAACTTGAGTTCAATATCATTGGCCATTGGGTGAATCAATCATTGGAAACAATCCAGCAATAGAAGTAGAAGCTTGAACAAACCACGCTTTGGGTTTACAAAGAATTCATGAAATTTGTTTCCATGGAAAAACATTAGCCAACATACTTTAATTAAGCTTTCCTTAGAATCACTACGGTGTTCCACTATTGTGTGGTCCGCGCAATGGACCGCGAAGTTAAGCTCCAAATCTGGGTTGACTTGTTCAAGTCTACGACTGATTCTACGGTTCGCGGTCGCATATTGGACCGCAGGATCTCCTTCAACAATTTCTCAGGTGTGTTTGGTATGAAGGAAAGGGCGTGTTTGGTAAAGGTTTTCAAAAAATTTCATGTTTGGTTGGTTTAAATGTTTTGAAAAATATTTTTCTTATGAACTCATTTCCTCCAATTGGAGGAAAATGTTTTCCTTATCAAGAGAAGGGATTTTAAAAACTCCTTCTCAACCTTCCCCACCCTCTCCACCCCTCCCCACACCCACCCACCTAACTCCACCC
>ML266012.1:46957-70978 GCA_005239495.1 Nicotiana undulata | reverse complement strand
AGTGATGAGGGAGTGTTCTTGGGATATTCTACACATAGAAAAGCTTATAAAATATATAATAAAGGAACTATGTGTGTAGAAGAAAGTGTACATGTTGTCATTGATGAAACTAACACTTTATCTGAGAGACAGGAACCAGAAGATGAGGAGCTTGGATTGGTGAGGATCAATGACTACATTGAAGCACCTATGGGAGATGGAACAGGTGATGGACCAAGTCCAACAACCCCACGCAACTCGATAGGGGGAATCTCTCATGAAAATACTGGTCCTGATCCTATTCCACTGCAACAAGACAACTTGGAACAATACAGAAGTGAAAAACTGGCTCTCAAACCACACAGATATCAGAGTTCTCATCCTCTTGAGAACATCATAACAAACCTGAGATCTGGAATCAAAACTAGATCCTCCTTGAAAAATCTGTGTGCGTTTGATGCATTCCTATCCATGATTTAACCAAAGAACATTGTTGAAGCCCTGAAAGATGCTGACTGGGTAACTGCTATGCAAGAGGAGCTCAATCAATTTGAAAGAAGTCAAGTATGGCACTTAGTACCCAAACCACTGGACAGATCAATAACTGGCACCAAGTGGGTCTTCAGGAATAAACTCGATGAGGATGGAACTGTTACTAGAAACAAGGCAAGACTGGTTGTTCAAGGATACAGTCAAGAAGAGGGAATTGATTATGATGAGACTTTTGCTCCTGTGGCAATATTGGAGGCAATCAGACTTCTTATAGCATTTGCTACACACATGGAATTCACTTTGCATCAGAATTCCTGCTGGAACATGGGTACAAACGAGGCAAAATAGACAGTACTTTTTTCTTAAAGGAAAAGGGAAAAGATCTTCTGATTGTACAAATTTATGTTGATAATATCATATTTGGGGAAACAACTGAGAAGCTCAGCAAAGAATTTGATACACTAATTGGGAGTGAGTTTAAAATGAGTATGATGGGTGAGCTAACCTTTTTCTTAGGTCTGCAAATCAAACAAACTCCGCATGGAACAATGATTCATCAGCAAAAGTATGTGAGAGAACTCCTCAAGAAGTTCAAAATGGAAGATTCAAAGGAGATAGATACCCCAATAGCCACAACTACAAAATTAGATGTGGATGAACCTGGTTCATCCGTTGATCAGAAGACGTACAGAGGGATGATTGGATCTCTACTATATCTTACTGCAAGTAGACCTGATATCGTGTTCAGTGTGGGACTATGTGCTAGGTTTCAAGCCAATCCAAAGGAGTCCCATCTCACTGCAGTGAAGAGAATCTTGAGATATTTGAAGGGCACTACTAATTTGTGCCTTTGGTATCCTAAAGATAGTAATTTTGACCTTGTAGAATATGTTGATGCTGATTATGCAGGTTTCCTGGTTGACAGGAAAAGTACTTCGGGTATGGCTCACTTTTTGGGGTCCTGCCTTGTGTCTTGGGCTACCAAGAAACAAAATTCAGTAGCCTTGTCTACTGTTGAGGATGAATATGTGGTTGCAGCCTCTTGCTGTGCTCAGTTGCTATGGATTAAGCAACAACTCTTGGACTTTGGTATAGATGTGGGATGCATTCCTATTTACTGTGATAACACTAGTGCAATTAGTATGACTAAGAACCTGGTTCATCACAAGAGAACTAAGCACATAGATGTTAGGCACCATTTCCTGAGGGATAATTATGAAAAAGGGATGATCTCAATTGAATTATGTGCCACTGATCATCAAATTGCTGATTTATTTACCAAAGCATTGAGTAGGGAGCATTACGAGATAAACAGGCTTGAATTAGGGATGATTAAGATCACCTATTGAGAAAAAAAAGGTAAAGGAGAAAGTTTTATGGCTAGAAAGTTTAATTGGGTACTTAATCAGATTAATCATTGCTCAGCACTATGTATTTGTTGTCATACTCTTCGGCCATGTATTAATATGATTCCCTAGTTGCTAGTGATGTTTCTCTATTTGTGAATTGAGGCAAAATAAAGTTTTTTTCAGGATGAACCTGGTTCATCCATGCTGGTTTACATGACTGACAAGATACGTTTTCATCTCCGTACATGTATTAATTCAAGTACAGTCATACATGAGTAGGATTATATCCTTTTATGGTTCAGTTCAAATTCTTGTACTTACCCAAAATGAACCAGTTTCAAGAAGTTCCGTCTCATTAAATTAGCCTAGTTTTAGGGGGAAAGAAATGGTCTAATCAATCTCAAATCACTGACAGTCCTTAATTGCTTAGTATCCTACTTGTGTTAATACGCGTCCGTTACAATTACCCCAGCCACAAGTTATAAATAGGACATCATTACCAATAGTGAATAAAGCTATGGACGAACCATGTTCAAGTCATTCAACATTCAAATCTCCACTGTTGTTTGCCCTTTCTTCCTTTTCTCTCAAAAATTTAAAATGTCGTCTGCTTCATCTGACTCTCAAAATCGTGACTACGATGAAGGAGTATATGAGTCTGATTCCCCATCGGTATACAGTTTTGAATCTTCTGAGACACTTGAAACCCCTGAATACCATGAGGCTCTTAAACCTACACCAAACCCTATTCCAGCCCTAAAACCCCGTCGTGTCAAGGTTCTTGCACGAAAATCTGTGGCTTCAGGGTCACGAGCAAAGTTCTTGGAAGATTTGTTACAGGCTGAAGAAGAATCCAAACCTGATTCATCCAGTGAATAATTTAAATCAGCACAAGAGGACGATGCACCTGGTTCGTCAAGTGCTGAAAAAGGTAATATTGACGTTACCTCTGTGTTAAATTCTGAAAATAGATTTGTGCTGGTTGGGTCTGTGGTGGATGTGGAAGTGCCAAGAAGGCCAAGAAAAACTGGGAAAATTAGTGAGAATGAGGGAGATGCAGGTGTGAGGGGTTCTAGGAAGAATGGTTCCATACTCAGTATTTGTGGCCCCATTCCTGATAATCTTGAATATGATGTCGTAGTTTTAGGGGGAACTAATGAAGTGGAGGATGCTACTGCTGGATTAGAACATCTTATGAAGGAGATAGATGATCGTGTTTCTTATGGGGAATAAACCTTGGCTGAGAGACTTAAGAAACTGGGGGACTCATACAACCCCAAGAAGAGAAGGAATCTTAAGTCCATCAAGTCTAAGGCCTCAAAGAAAAGGAAAACAAATGAGTCTGTTGGTGTACCTGTTCCAAGGGTACAAGCTACGAGAAATATTGTTCGTGAAGAAGAGGAAAATATGGAAAAGCTCTTCAAGAGAGCAAAATAAAGAGAGCTGAGAAAGGGAAAGCGAAAGTAGGGGAGTCTGTTGAGGCGATTGTTGTTGATGAGATGTTGGACCTGGTCCAACAGAATGATGAGGTTACTCCAGTGGTGGTCAATTCACCCAAGGCAAAATTGACTAAGACTTCCTCAAAGAAGTCAGCACCTTAGTCTGCTACCACCGTGGGTACATCTACAAAGACACGGTCCAAGGTAAAGTCGAAGAAGAAAGTTCAGATTCTTGAAAAACATAATGATCCTGATTGGAGTGGAGATGATGAGAAGGAGGTTGGAGAAGTGTCAATTGACAGAGTTTCCATGTTTGGCAAGCGACATATTTTGAAGGGAAAATTACTGAAAGACTTGGAGGAGCCAGGTATGAGGTACTTAGTGGATTTTCTGGCGGCTCAAGGCTGGAAGGACATGGTCCTTCGCTTGGAGGGCAGGCTAGTCAGAAATGAAGTAGTGGAATTCATGGGGAATGCAACTGTGATTGGAGGAAGGGTTACATCATTGGTCAGGGGAGTTGAAGTCTCTTTTGACGCACAAGAACTGGGAGTCATTCTAGACATTCCATCTGAGGGATATGATGATTATACAAGGCAGAGATGGCCTTGCTTGGATGGAATGGCCTCAGCACTTACCATCACCAGATTCTTTTGTGACAATGAAGAAGAGCCTGAGCCCAGGGCAGTGTACAAAAGCGAGATGAAGCCTGAACACAAGTTGTTCTTTGAGTTTGTGATTAAATTTCTGCTGCCAAGACAAGAGCGCAGGCACATTGCTAACTATATGGATCTAACGCTCATGGAGTGCCTATATAGAGGCAAGCATATCAATTGGCCATCTTTGATCATCCAACTTTTGGACAGGGTGGTAAATGGCACCAAGGCCCATGTGATTCCTTATGGATTTATACTTACTGCAGTTCTGGATCATTTTGGACTTCCAACAAAGAAGGCTGAAATGGCTACTGCTAAGGATTTCTTTGGGAAGGACACTTTGTTGTCATGTGATTACACTATCAGTGCCCCGGCAGATGAACCTGGTTCATCTGGGAAGCAACCGGTCAACAGCAAGGTCCGTACTCTGGTGCAAAAAAGTGAGCAAAAGGATATGGAGATCCTTCGCTTGAAGACTCGCTTAGTTGAGGTAGAAGGTGAGCGTGATGCTCTCAAAGCTGAATTAGCCAAGGAGAAAATGAGGGTGTCTTACACCAAATGTTGTCTCTTCTCCAAACCAAGAGCCCTGCCTCGTCTGCACCACCCCAAACTTAGGAATTTCCAGAACTACCCCCTCTTATCCTATCAAGTGCCCAGTTCGGGACTGCGTTTAGTTGTTTGTTTCAGTTTTTTAATTCTGTCGTACTCATGTTTTGGTTGTCTTTGTTTTAATTTGTTTTGGTGTTGATCAACCATGTTAATTAAATGAAAGCTTGGTGTTTTGACAAATGTCTCTATTTATGATTTAGCTTACATTTTTGGTTTCTTGTGTTGATTAATCATGTATGCACTTGCAGTTGCCTATATTGGCCATGAGTAAGAATTAATTACTGGTAAGTATCATTTTGCAACTTTTCGATGATGCCAAAAGGGGGAAGATGTGTTCCAGTTGTTTCAATTTTTGAAAAAACTTTTGAAGTGATATTTATAACCTAATGAACCCGCTTCTTGATGATTAATGCTCACAAAAATACAAAGTGTTGGATGTGTATACAGGATAAATGCACATAGTTTGTCATCATCAAAAAGGGGAAATTTATTGGCCCATGTCACTGAATGGGATTTGAAGATTAACAACAGGTGTCCAGTTGAACCAGGTCCATCATAGCACACACTTCTGTATGAAGCAGTTGGATCGCAAATTGTACAAGTCTAGGAGATATTAGTGTTTGCTAAATATCAAAGAACTAATAAAATGTCTCCTAATACGAAAATGTTGCAAATTGATAGAGAAGACAGAAGTTGATTTCAGCTAGGACAGGAATAGAGGAAGGAAGTTGAGTTACAATCAAACTTGTCTACCAAGGAAGAGTTGGATCAGAATTGTATCATGGACTCAACAAAAGGCCTCTATAAATAATCAAAGTATTATTGCTGAAAGAAGTGACGCACAAGTACAAAAGTGAATCAAGTTCTGAAGCAAAAGTTTCAGAGGTTTTGCAAGCAGAATTGTTGTGCGATACAAAGGCTACAGTTCAACTAGAAGGAACAAATTCATTATTTGTATGTTAAGTCTAGTTGATTGTAGAAGGAATTTCAATATTGTATCTTATCAGCTTTCATATAAGCAATTGTAATAGGTACACATTGTTCAAGTTAGAGTTAGCTTGAAATCTGTAGAAATTAGCTAGAGGCTAGTTGATACAAAGAGGATTAGAGTTAGTCCTAGGATTACAAAAGAGTTTATTTTGTAAGTCCGTTTTGGCTCAGAGTTTTAGTGAAGAGTTTGAGCAAATCCTACTGAGGAGTAGGTCGTGGTTTTTTCACCTTTTGAGCCAGGTGTTTTCCACGTAAAAATCCCTGTGTCTTTACTATTACTACTTAATTATTCCGCTAACTATAGTAAGTAGTAGATTAAGAAGAACTAGGTTCTTCTTATTAGACAGCACTCGAAAATTGGGTACTGCACAATTAACTTATAATATTGTGTAGTATTGAAGTCTAAAACAACACCAATGGAGTCTCCTGCTCTTACTTGGGACAAGTTCTCTCAACTCTTCCTGGAGAAGTTTCTCCCTATCACATTGAGAGAGGAGCATCGTCGTCAGTTTGAGCGTCTTCAGTAGGGCAGTATGACTGTTACCTAGTATAAGACCCGTTTTGTAGATTTGTCCTGTCATGCTCTTCTTCTACTTCCTACCGAGAGAGAGAGAGAGAGAGAGAGAGAGAGAGAGAGAGAGAGAGAGAGAGAGAGAGAGAGAGAGAGAGAGAGAGAGAGAGAGAGAGAGAGAGAGGGAGGGTGAGGAGGTTTATTAAGGGACTTGCTCAGCCTATCAGGTTGCAGATGTCTAAGGAGACTGGTAGTGAGATCTCATTTCAAGAGGCTTCCAACGTCGCCAGGCGAGTCGAGGTGATTCTTGCTCAGGGAGGTCAGGGGTATGACAACAGACCTCGTCATTTCGATGGGTTCAGTGGGGCCTCATCTAGAGGCAGGGGTACTTTTGGTAGAGGCCATCCTCCCAGGCCATTTTATTAGGCACTCCAGGCATCCCATGGTGCTCCAGGTGGTCATGGCCCTCATATGCCTTATTCTGATCAGCCAGCCTATAGTTCACCCCCACTCCAGAGTTTTCAGGGTGGTTACTCAGGTAGACAGGGTCAGTTTCACGGCCAGCAGTCACAGCAATCGAGGTCTTGTTATACTTGTGGTGATCCGAGGCACATTACTAAATTTTGCGCTCATGCATCGAGCAGTTCACATCATCAGGGTTCTCGTGGCATGGTCCTAGCACCGGGTGTTGCACCTCCCGCTCAGCCATCTAGAGGCAAGGGTCAGGCAGCCATAGGTGGTGGTCCGACCAATAGAGGTGGATGTCAAGCCGCTATAGGTGGAGGCCAACTAGCCAGGGTCATCCTAGAGATGTAGTTCAGAGTGGTGGGGCCCAGAACCGATGCTATACTTTTCTATCCAGGCCTGAGGGTGAGTCATCTAACGTCATTATCACAAGTACTATTTCAGTTTGCAGTAGAGATGTTTCTATTTTATTTGATCCAGGATCTACTTACTCCTATGTGCCATCTTAATTTGCTTCATATTTGGTTGTGCCTTGTGATTCTTTGAGTGCCCCTGTATATGTGTCCATACTTGTGGGGATGCTATTGTTGTAGATCATGTTTATCGTTCGTGTGTGGTTACTATTGGGAGTCTTGAGACTAGTGTACATCTTCTACTTCTCGATATGGTTGATTTTGATGTTATACAGGGTATGGGTATGGATTGACTGTCACCTTATCACGCTATATTGGACTGACATGCCAAGATGGTGAAATTAGCCTTATCGGGGTTGCCTCGATTAGAGCGTAGAGGGACTTCTAGCCATTCTACCAGCAGGGTTATCTCTTATATGAAGGCTCGACGTATGGTCAAGAAGGGGTATTTAGCTTATCTGTCTTATGTCCGCGATTCTTTTACGGAGGTTCCTTCCATGGATTATGTACCACTTGTTCGTGAGTTTCCAGAGGTATTTCCTATAGACCTGTTGGGGATGCCACCTGACAGGGATATTGATTTCTGTATTGATTTGGCTCCGGGTACTCAGCTCATTTCCATTCTGCCATACCGTATGGCCCCTCTAGAGTTGAAGGAATTGAAGGAACAGTTGTAGGATTTTCTTAATAAGGTCTTCATTAGACCTAGTGTCTCGCCGTGGGGTGCACCTGTGTTGTTTGTGAAGAAGAAGGATGGATCGATAAGGATGTGCATAGATTATCGGCAGTTGACCAAAGTCACCATCAAGAACAAGTATCCATTGCCGAGGATTAATGATTAATTTGATCAATTTCATGGTGCCAAGGTTTTTTCGAAGATTGATTTGAGATATGACTACCGTCAGTTGAGGATTAGGGCATTTGATGTCTCTAAGATAGCTTTTCGAACTCGGTACATGCATTATGAGTTTCTAGTGATGTCCTTTGAGTTGAAAAATGCCCCAGGAACATTCATGGATTTGATGAACCGAGTGTTCAGGCCTTATTTGGACTCCTTTGTGATTGTGTTTATTAACGATATCTTGATCTAATCCCGCAGTCGAGAGGAGCATGAGCAACATCTTAGGATTGTGCTTCAGACTTTGAGAGGCATCCAATTATATGCCAAGTTTTCAAAGTGTGAGTTTTGGTTGGATTCAGTCACTTTGTTAGGGCCCGTGGTATCAGCAGAGGGCATTCAGGTAGATCCTAAGAAGATTGAGGCAGTTCAAAACTGGCCTAGACCCACTTCAGCCATGGAGATAAGAAGTTTCTTAGGTTTGGCGGGCTATTATCGTTGATTTGTGAAGGGTTTCTCATCTATAGCAGCCCCATTACCAGATTAACCCAGAAGGGTGCCCCGTTCAGATGGTCATACGAGTGTGAGGAGAGCTTTCAAAAGCTCAATACTGCTTTGAATACAATGTCGGTGTTGGTGTTATCCACAGGTTCAGGATCTTATATGGTATATTGTGATGCTTCCTGTGTTGGGCTCGGTGCGGTATTGATGCAGGAGGGCAGGGTGATTGCATATGCGTCGCGGAAATTGAAGGTTCATGAGAAGAATTACCATGTCCATGACTTAGAGTTGGCAGCCATTGTTCATGCGCTGAAGATTTGGAGGCACTATCTTTACGGCGTGTCGTGTGAGGTTTTCACGGATCATCGGATCCTTTAGTATCTATTCAAGCAACGGATCTCAATTTGAGACAGAGGAGGTGGTTGTAGCTATTGAAAGACTATGATATCACCGTCTTGTATCATCTCGGGAAGAAAGGCAGCGAGTATGGGCAGCCTTGCGTTCATTCCAGTCGGTGAGAGGCCGCTTACATAAGATGTCCAGACTTTGGCCAATCAATTTGTGAGGTTGGATATTTCAGAGTCCATCCGTGTTTTAGCTTGTACAATCGCTCGGTCTTCCTTGTTTGAGCGTATCAGAGATCGGTAGTATGACGACCCTCATTTATTGGTCCTTAGGGACACAGTGCGGCACAGTGGTGCCAAGCAGTTTAGTGTTGGAGATGATAGAGTCTTGAGGATGTAGGTTCGTGTTTATGTGCCTAATATGGATGGATTTCGTGAGTTGATTCTTGAGGAGGCCCACAGTTCCCGGTACTCCATTCATCTGGGCACCGCCAAGATGTATCAGGACCTACAACAACATTATTGGTGGAGGAGAATGAATAAAGATATAGCTGCTTATGTAGCTCGATGCCTAAGTTGTCGGCAGGTGAAGTATGAGCATCAAAGACCTAGTGGTTTGCTTCAAAAGTTAGAGATTTCCTGAGTGGAAGTGGAAGTGTGAAGGTAACTATTATTATGGGCACGAGGTGCCATACGTGTAAGATTTGAAAATTATGGTCCATGATTTGTGATTTACGAGGTATGGTGCCTCGGGGTAATTCTTGTTTTAGGCCCATGCGTTGGGAACGACTTGATTGTTTGAGTTGTCATTGGTTCCTCCTTATTTGGGTTCATTCATATCTCATTGGTTCCTCCTTATTTGGGTTCATTCATATCTAATCGGTGTTCTGATTATGTTGCTTCTCTATTACCCGTTTACTAATTGCTGCCATTTGCATTTCTATTATTTCGTTGTTGGTTGTAAATCAATAATCTTTGCGCCGTTAGCCTTACATTTATGTTCTTTCCATTGTTCGCTTCATGCATATTTTGTACATGTTACTATGTTTAGTAGGTGCCTTGACCTGGCCTTGTCACTACTCTACTAAGGTTAGGCTCGATACTTACTGGGTACCGTTGTGGTGTACTCATGCTACGTTTTTGCACATTTTTGTGTAGATCCGGGTATTTTTGAACGTGATATTGAGAGTTACGTCTGCCCGGAAGAGACTTCAAGGTATGCCTGCTTGACGCTCACAGGTCTCGGAGTCACCATCTTACTTCCTTATGCTACTCTTAAATTGTATATCGAAACAATATAGTATTTAGAAATTCTAGTATATTTTAGTACAACTTATGACTCCATACTACCGGTTTTGGGAAATGTATAACTATTGGTCATTGCAGTTATGTATGTTATTTACTGGTTTATGATTTAATGATTAAATAGTTCAATTATGTTATTAACTCAACATGTGTTAGGCTTACCTAGTCTTAGACACTAGGTGCCATCATGACATCCTAAGGTGGAAATTTGGGATCGTGACAGTTGTGGTCCTCCTTCACAGTTGGGATACTGAAAAGACGAATGGAGGAAGTATACCAGCTAACTGGCCAAGTTCGTGAAGAGGCAGAAGAAGCCTTTTCTTGAAAATCATTCACAAAACGGAGGTATTGTTGTATCATGGTGCTAACAGTGGGAGGTTGGGGATCAAGTTTGACTTCTTTGTCTTTGTTTTTCTTTGGTTTCTCCACCTAAGAGGAGACCAGTGTTTCTGAAAAAATATCGAAAGAAGCCATGGTTGATGAAAGGTCAATAAAACTTTTCTAAGAAAGTTGAAGAGGATGGAAAAATACCTGAACATATGCAAAGAGAAAGAAAGGCTTTCGCGAGTTATAAAAGTGAGGAAGTAAAAATTGTTGAGTAGAAAGGAAGTTATAGACAACAAAAAACGTGGTCATGATTACTTCGAAAACCAACGAAAATATTTGCTAAATTTTGGGGCAATACGTGTTCGGGGTATTAAATGCGAGAAGACGTGCGTCCTTTCATTCATCAGAGACTGTCCAGGAACTTTCTTGCCAAGCAAAGGAATCATCACCAACTTCCTGATAACACAAAGATATGTCACCGAAAAATAAGGGAGACTATCTGTATGGGGGTAAAATCAGTTTATAACAAATGGTCGAATGGTAACATGACACGTGAAACCGAAGACAGGAAAAGAACAAGTCAGGGAGTAACCAATTTCGAGTACGACAATGCAATCAATATCGGATAAATCCCGAATGGATCATAGCCAACGGGAGAAGGTCAAGGTCTAGCCATCGGAAGTGAATATTCATTAACATTAAATGAGCGATTGTTACAGAGAATATTTGCATTCATGGCCTGCTATTACATGTTAATAAATGACTCTTTTACTATCATTTAAGAGGAGCTTGATCATAGGATCTTGCTTCCCCAGGTAACGCTATAAGTAGCATGCTCAAAAACCATTGTAAGAGACGAAATTTTCTACATACAAAAGCTTTATTCTATTACTTTTGCTCTCAATTAAACAACTCTATTTATACTTTGTCGTTACTTTTATTTTTGTCCTCGGAAGCATTGCCTTAGGAGCCAAGCTTGTCATTTTCTTCAATTACAATAATTAGGAGTTCTAAATCAACTAATATTTATACATCATTTTCCTAATATGTAGAAAGATATAAGGAGTCTAGGAAGGAGGCAAAATTAACGGTCACAGAGGCTAAGACTACTGCATTTGGTCGGATGTATGAGAAACTTGGGGGAAAATGTGGGGACAAGAAGTTATTTCGGTTGGCCAAAGTGAGAGAGAAGAAGGCTTGCGACCTAGATCAAGTAAGTTGCATCAAAGATGAGGACGGATGAGTATTGATGGAAGAGACACAGATTAGGACAAGATGGCAGTCATAATTTCGTAGACTTCTGAATGAAGAGGGGGATGGAAACATCGTGTTAGGATAATTGGGGCACTCCGAGAGCCACCACGACTTTAGGTATTGTAGGCGCATTAAGGTTGAGGCATTCGTGGGTGCGATGGGTAAGATGAGTCGGGGCAAAGCGACCGAACCAGACGAGATTCCAGTAGAGTTTTGGAGATATGCGGGTAGAGCAGGCTTGGAGTGGCTGACTGGGTTGTTTAATGTTATCTTCAAGATGAAGAGGATGCCTGATGATTGGCGTTGGAGTACAATGGTTCCGGTGTACAAGAACAAAGGTGATATCCAGAATTGTAACAACTATAGGGTTATCAAGTTACTAAGTCATACCATGAAAGTTAGGGAGAAGGTGGTAGTAGGGAGGATAAGGAGGGCGGTGTCTATGTCGGAAAACTAGTTTGGGTTCATGACGACTCGTTCTACTACAGAAGCTATCAACCTTATCAGGAGGTTGGTGGAATAATACAAGGATAGGAAGAGGGATTTGCATATGGTGTTTATTAACCTAGAGAAGGCGTATGACAAGGTCCCCAAAGACGTTCTTTGGAGATGTATAGAGGTGAAAGGTGTGACGATGGATTACATTAGGGCAATAAAGGATATGTATGAGGGAGCTATGACTCAGGTTAGGACTGTGGGGTGACTTAGAGCCTTTTTCGATGGTTATGGGGTTACACCAAGGATCTGCAATCAGCCCGTTCTTATTTTCCTTGGCGATGGACGCACTGACACACAGTATCAAAGGATAGATGCCATGGTGTATGTTGTTTTACTGATGATATAGTTCTGATTGATGAGACGCAAGGCAGCGTTAATGGAAGACTGGAGGTTTGGAGGCAGGCCCTGGAGTCTAAAGGTTTCAATTTGAGTAGGACTAAGACGGAATATATGGAATGTAAATTCATCAACATGACGGGGGAAGCGGATGTGGAAGTCATGCTTGACTCACAGGTCATCCTCAAGAGATAAAGTTTTAAGTACTTAGGGTCAATTATCTTGAGAGATGGGGAGATCGACAGGGATGTTACGCACCGTATTAGGGTGGGGTGGATGAAATGGAGGTTAGCGTCTGGTAGGGCTGGGCATAAAATCCGAAAAACCGAATTCCGGACCGAACCGAATTAATTCAGTATTTCAGTTTCAGTTTTTTTCGGTATTTCGGTCTAATTCGGTATTAGATTTTCAGTATTTCGGTATTTCGGTTCGGTTCTCTGTATTATAATTTTAAAATTTCGGTATACTGAAATACTGAAATTTTATGGACATTTTTTTGGACCCTACCTATATCTACCCACCCACTGCCCAGTCGGCCAGCCCCAAGCGTCGCTCCCCAAGCCCGACTGCCGAAGCCCAGTACTCTTAGTCTTAGGTTAGGCCATTTTAATTTTTAGAAATAACAAATTAGCAATTAGAAAATTAGGTTAGCAACCAAGTCTCTCTCGACTCTCATCTTCAGTTCTTCACTGGTTCACCCACGCAGGCCGCAACCACGCTTTCACTCTCTCAGAGTCAGGCACTCATAGTCTGATAGAGTCACCATTTCATTTTTGTCTCTGATCTGGTTATTCCGAGTTCCGACTCTTTCTCCTCACTCAATCATTGGATTATCTCGAAGCTCAACGCTCTGGCCAGGTTCATATGAATTTTCTATGATCTTTATTTTGCGATTGTTTGAGGTTTCTTTTTATATTTTATAAATCCGGTCTCTATTTTTAAGTTTTGAACTTTAATTTCTGTGTGGTCACTCTAAGACCCAACTTCTTATAGCAACGAGTTCACAGACGCATAATATTTTTTATTTCTTTTTTAAATTGCATGTTAAAAGAAATTTTGTCGTATCAAATGCAGCAGCAGGAGGTCATGCACCAAACCATTTTGCTGCTTGTGTTGTGATGTTTTGCCTTAGTTCTAGGAGCATGATTGTGTCATTGATGACTTAACACTTTAGTCAGTGCCCTGTTCTTATTATATTAACAGAATGATTCCTATATATTTTTCAAGATAATGGGAAACTATAAAGGTCATGCAGTAAATTATGTCAATGTGTTAGTGAATCTGAATGTGATTAATATTTGGAATGAATACCATTTCTTGATTACTTGAGCGTTGTTAGATAAAATCTTTGCTGTCATGACTATACTTAGTTTTTCTTTACACTTGAGTTTACATTTTTGGTATTAAGTACTGTTATAACCATAGGGCATTTCATGACAGTAGCTTGAAGAAGTTTATCCCTACATCTCTATGTACACATGTAGTATTCCTAATCTTTTGTGGTGAAGGAAATGATTAGAGTAAGTGATCATGTAAAGAACTGGCCTAATGATCTGTCTTTTTTCAAATAATTTTATTTGTTAAGCTAAGCAATTGTGTTATAGTGATATGTATACTGACTCATGTACTAGATCTATTGGTGGCTTAGAAGTATTAGATCTGTTGGTGCCTTAGAAGTATTAGATAAACTTTCCTAAGAGAACTGTGAGCATCAGGAGTATCAAATGTTGTTAGTGTATGCAATGGAAGTCAAAGTGACATGCAATATATATTTAGGATTTTACTCAAGATTTTAGGATCACACAATCTTATACTATCTCTATTTGTATAGATGGCAGATGAAAGTTTAAACAGTGTTGCTGGTTCAAGTGAAAGCTTACATATTACTCAAGATAGAAACGCCAACACCATTGATACTCAAGATTCTAAGAAAAGAAAAGCCATACAACCTAGATCTGAGTATTGGAATCATTTTGATAAAGTAGAGGTAAATGGGGTTGGTAAAGCAGTGTGTAGATATTGTAAGCAAGCTTGGGCTGCTTACTCATCTAAGAATGGAACAAGCGGATTGAAATCTCATTTGAATAGATGCAAACAATACCCACCTAACATTAATAAAGATAAAAGTTAAACAAAGTTAAATTTTCAATCTTGCCAAGGTGATGAAGGATCACTTTGGAAATTTGATCAAGAAGTGGTTAGGAGGGCCTTAATTGAGATGATAGTTATTGATGAACTACCATTTAGCTTTGTAGAAAATGAAGGCTTTATGAAGTTTATGTGAAAAACTCAACCGCCATTTCGTCTTCCTTCTCGTAGAACAATAACAAGGGATTGTTATGAAGTTTACGGCGAATTGAAGCAAAATCTGAGAATGTCTTTTAGAGAAGAACAACCAAAAATTTGTCTAACAACAGACACATGGACTTCATTACAAAGAATAAATTATATGTGTTTGACAGACCACTTCATTGATAGGGATTGGAATTTGCATAAAAGAATACTAAATTTTGGTCCTATCACTAGTCATAAGGGTGAAGAGATGGCTAATGCTATTTCAAATTGTTTGCTTGTAATGACCTGGTCGGTCGTTTTGAGAGTTAGCACCTCGATCCCCTAAGAACTGCTTCTCCCATGTCTTATTATGTTAATAGAACGTGTCGGAGCATTAAGTGATGAAAATTGGAGTGAATTTGGTCATATAATCCTTTAAGGTGAATTTTAGCTTTAGAAATTGGACCGTAGCTAGAGCTGTGTGAAGACGGATCCGGAATGGAATTCTGTCAACTCCGTTAGCTCTGTTGAGTGATTTCGGGATTGGAAGCGTGTTCGGATTGTGTTTTCGAGGTTGGATGTAGATTTAGGCTTGAATTGGTAAAAGTTAGAATTTTGGCCGATAGGCGAGATTTCGATATCGGACTCGGAATGGAATTCCGAAAGCGACAGCAGTTCTGGAATGTCATTTATGACATGTGTGCAAAATTTGAGGTCATTCAGACGAGTTTAGACGTGGTTCAGCGTCAGATGTGAATTCTTGAAAATTCCTAAGTTCTTAGGCTTGAATCTATGCAAATTTGATGATTTTGATGTTATGGGACGCGTTTTTAAGGCTCGACCAAGTTCGTATAAGGTATTTGGGTTAGCTGGTGATTTTGGTTGAGGTCCCGGGGGCCTCAAGTGTGTTTCGGGTGTTCAATGGGTATATTTTAGGTCTAAGTCTTCAGCTGTTTTGCTGGTTTTTCTACAGCAGTCGAGTGTTCACTGTGATAGCATGAATGAGCCTGTGATCGCATAGTGTAGGATTGAGAGAGCCAGGTGATGTTCTACGCGATCGCGGAAGTGTGATCGCGATCGCGATCGTAGTGTTGGAAAATGTTGGCCTCCGTGATCGCATGCGTGGGGTCGCGATCGCATGCGTGGGGCCGTGATCGCATTGAGTTGCAGGTCCTGGGGGAGGCCTGGCGGTTGTTTTCCGTGATCGCAGGTATTAGGACGCAATCGCATAGGTTTGGTTCCAGAAGGTCCGTGATCGCAGACCTCCTGTCGCGATCGCATAAGTCAATTTTAGGGTGTGTGTTTATTGCTCTTCGCGATCGCAGCTTAAGTTCCGCGATCGCATAGAAGAAATGACTGGGCAGAATGTTAAAACCCAATTCGAGGGTTTAAGGCTTATTTCACCACTTTATTGAATTGTGGGAGCTCGGGAGAGGCGATTTATGAGGAAATTTTCACTTGGGTATTCGAGGTTAGTGATTTCTAACCATCATAGGTTAATTTTCATGATTCAAATCTTAAATTCCACCCTTAAATTCAAAATTATTGAGTAGAAATTTGGGGAAAAGGGAAGAAACTTCCTAGACCAACTTTGGGTTTTTGATTGGGCATTTGACCTCCGATTTGAGAGATTTTTATATGGTTAGACTCGTGAGTGAATAAGGATTCAGAAAATGTGAATTTTATCTAATTCCGAGGCGTGGGCCCGAGGGACGTTTTGGTCAATTTTTCTAATTTTGCGTATTAGTTCCGAATTAATTAGCTAGTTTGAATTCTTGAAATGATATTTACATTATGAAATCGAATTGAATAGATTTGGGCCACCCGGAGTTTGATACTCGTGGCAAGAGCGTGATTATCGGTTGATTTGCACAGTCGAGGTAAGTGGCTTGCCTAACTCTGTGTTGAGGAATTTCCCCTTAGGCATTTTAACTAGTTTTTACTATACAAATCTCGTGTACGTGAGGTGACGAGCGTGTGCATGGGATATTTTCACTGAATTTCCATATTTCTTTCTACGACATGTCTCATTTTCAATCCTATCATTACTGTTACCGGTTTGAGCTGAGAAACAACTTAAGATTTCATCATGACAGGCGATTTTAACTGATTTTCCACTCGTTACTATTATTTAGAACTGGCCAGAGTACTTTAACTCGCGATTTCCAACTGTTTTTCTCAAAAGCCTTTGAATTATGCTATAATTGATATATACCGCATTGCATTGAGTAGTTGCATTGGGACTGCGGTCATAGACCTGAGACTTTCCCTTGCATTGCATCGCATACATCGGGACTGCGGGCCTAGACCTGAGACTTTCCCTTGCATTGCATTGTATAGTTGCATTGGGACTGCGGGCTTAGACCTGAGACTTTCCCTTGCATTGCATCGCATACATCGGGACTGCGGGCTTAGACCTGAGACTTTCCCTTTCATTGCATCGCATACATCGGGACTGCGGGCTTAGACCTGAGACTTTCCCTTGCATTGCATTGCATACGTTGGGATTGCGGGGCGAGACCTGAGACTTCCCTTGCATTGCATTGCGCGATTATTTATTGAGTTGATGTGGTGCTGAGTTGAATGTTATTGCATCATTTATATTCAGTCCTTACCTTAATTTTTGTTAACTATTACTGCTTTACTTAATTGTTAATTATACCTGATATTTTTGCAAACTCAGTAGAGCCTCAACCTGACCTCGTCACTACTTGACTGGGGTTAAGCTTGGCACTTACTGGGTACTGAATGTGGAGTACTCACGCCCTTTTCTGCGCATGTTTTCCCCATGTGCAGATCCAGGTACGAGTTCACAGCGGTTCGGTTAGGAGCGCTGCAGCAGCTGCTAGGAGACCGTGAGTTATTTCTGCTGCGTCCGCAGAATTTCGAGTCCCCTTCTTACTCTAGTATAGACATAGTTCATAGATAGAGATACTCTTCTTGACTTCGTTGTTTAGATATATACTTGTAACGTTTGTGACTTGGTGACATTCTGGGTTTTGGGATATTGAGAGTTGTAAATGCCGAGCGGCTTAAGTTTTATGGTTATTATTCTATCTTAAATGTTTTATTTCTATTTTCGACTTATTTTCTGCATGTTTTAGGCTTACCTAGTCGTAGGGACTAGATGTCGTCACGAGCCCGTTCGGAGGGTTATTTCGGGTCGTGACATTGCTTGAATGAAAATTAGACAAGGTATTCACTATTACTGTGGACAATGCTTCTTCAAATGATGTCACCGTAAAAGAATTGTCTAAAAAGTTAGATATGTGGAAAACTAATATGATGGGTGGTAAACATCTTCATGTGAGATGCATGGCTCATATATTAAATCTAATTGTGCAAGATAGTTTGAAAGATATTGATGCTTCTGTCGCACGTGTTAGAAATATTGTGAGGTATGTGAGAGCTTCTCCTGCAAGGACCTTAAAGTTTAAACAGTGTTGTGCACATGTAAAGGTAGAATATACCAAAATTTTATGTTTGGATGTTCCTACTAGGTGGAATTCCACCTATTTGATGTTGGATACGGCACAAAACTTTGAAAAGGCCTTTGACAAGTTTCATCTTTTTTATGATGGATTTTCTGTTTATCAATGTTCTAGTGAAGATGGTAGTAGTGCAGATCCTCTTGAATCTGAGGATTGGGTGAATGTGAGGAGTGTGATACAGTTTCTTGCAAGATTTCACGAGCTCACCAAAAGTTTCAGGTTCACGTTATGTCACTTGTAATGCTCATTTTGAGGATGTATCTGAACTTTATTGTCATTTGAAAATGTGTTTAGTTAGTGAGGATGAGAATTTGAGAAAAATGGCTGAGCGGATGCAAGAAAAGTTCAAGAAGTATTGGGGTGAGCCTGAAAAGATGAATAAAATGATTTTTATTGTTTCCATCTTGGATCCACGTAACAAATTTAAATATGTAGAGGGAGCACTTGAAGAACTTTTTGGGGAGGAAAAGGGGAAGAAAATAAATTTTGAGGTGTATGCTTATATCAATTCTTTGTTTGAAGAGTATCTAAAAAAGTATTCAACTGGATCTTGTATTCAATCTCCATCTAGTTCCACTTCATATAATAACACATCTAATACATCTAGTGGGAGTGTTATAACTGCATCATTAATAAGGACGAAGCTTCACTTGAAGAAACAAAAGGAAGACAATGGAAGTGGGGGTGCTAAATCGGAGTTGGATAAATACATTAGTGAAGAACAAGAGCCTTTTAGTGAAGAATTTGATATCTTAAGTTGGTGGAAAACCCATGCTCCTAGATTTCATTCTTTCGGAGTTGGATCGTGATGTGTTGGCCATTTCAATTTCTAGTGTGGCGTCGGAATGCGCGTTTAGCACCGGTGGCCGTATTCTTGATTCATTTAGGAGTTCATTGACTACTAAATGTGTGCAAGCTCTTATTTGTGTTCAAGATTGGCATAGAGAAGAGAAGAATCCTATTAGTGTTGAAGAAGACTTGAATTATCTTGAGGAACTCGAGCTTGGTAAGCTTTAATAATTTGTGTGTAGTTTAGTTCAAAATAATATATCATAATTGTTTGTTTGTCATTGTCATTGACATATTTGGTCGAATTATCTTTAGATATGGGAAATAATGGAAGCATTGCTTGATGTATAGTTGCAACTTGAAACTTGAGTGGTAAGCTTAATACACTATTTGTTTGGTGATATTCTTTTGTAGTTTTGTTTTATTATCATAAAAAAATAAAATTCTATATATTGTTTAGGTTCAAGTGCAATCATGCCCCGTGCTCGGTTGGCCATTTTCAGATAAAAGATTTGCAACCTGTTAATGCTGCTACAGTGTTGTCCCAGCTGTGAAATTTTTTTGTTCTGCTCCATTTAGTGCTCCAAATTAGCATACTGTTAACTGTTAAGTGTTGTCCCGTGTGAGGATCTTGTTCTGCGACTGTTCAGTAACAGTTGGACTGCCAATTTGTTCTGTAATTGAGCTGCATTTTAGCTGTATTTTGGATGTTAAGTTTTGGAATGCTAATTTATTCTGTAAATTAGCATACTATTAAGTGTTAACTGCAGAATGTTAAGTCTGTTTCACTGTTTGCGTTTGGTATTTTGGAAACCCATGGTGCAATGTGAACATGCTTATTTAGTATCCTTTGTATAAAACCATCTGACATAACTCCAGCTTCTAGCATGTGGTTATACAAGAATACGACATCCACTAATCTTCCAACCTTGCAGTAACCATGAATCAAAATCCCATATGTTACAACATTAGTTAATATATGGCTGCTTAACATAGAAGTAAACACAAGAGATGCATCTTCAATCATCCCCTTTTGCAAAGACCATTCTACCTTCTTTGCATAATGCGTCAATCAAAATGGGCATGGTGATACTGTTGTACCCAATTGGTTCGTGTTTCATCTCTTCATAAAGTTGAATGGCATTATTCAACATCTTCATTGAGCAGTAAGCGCAGATGACAATATTGACAGCACTCTATTTTTACTTTTTTAGTGCAATGTTAAAATTTAGAAAATAGAAACAACAATTCATTCTTTTTATCAGCATTCTGTTGTTCTTTATCACTGAATATTAAACCAAAACCGTACGGAAATAAAATAATAAATATCGAACCGTACCGAAATATTTTGGTACGGTATTTGGTATACACAATTGATAAAACCGAATACCGTACCGAAATTATTAAATACTGAACCGAAATACCGAATGCCCACCCCTAGCGTCTGGAATCCTGTGTGACAAGAATGTGCCACCGAAACTCAAAGGTAAGTTCTATAGAGCGCTGGTTAAACCGGCCATGTTGTATGGGGCTGAGTGTTGGCCAGTCAAGAATTCACATATACAGAAGATGCAAGTAGCAGAAATGAGGATGTTGAGATGGATGTGTGGGCACATTAGGTTGGATAAGATTAGGAATGAAGATATTCGGGAGAGGGTGGCGTAGTTTCGGTGGACGACAAGATGCGGTAAGCGCGACTTAGATGGTTCGGGCACGTGCAGAGGAGAAGCCTAGATGCACCGGTTGGGAGGTGTGAGAGGTTGGCTTTGGCAGGTACGAGAAAAGGTAGAGGGCGATCTAAGAAGTATTGGGCCGAGGTGTTCAGACAGGACATGACGCGACTTCAGATTTCCGAGGACATGGCTCTTGATAGGAAGGTATGGAGGTCGAGCATTAGGGTTGTAGATTAAAGGGTAGTCGAGCGGTTTTCCTCTTTGTCCCGGTTTCCCTCTTAGTATCGATGAGTATGATAGTGTTTTGTCTAGTTCTGCTAGCGATTTATGTCGTATTTCACACTTTTGCATAATGTTTGTGTTACCGTTTTCCCATTTATTTGATGTCTCTCATGTTGCTGATATTATTTTTCGGATTTTATCGTCACATATCCATTGTCTCTAAGCCGAGTGTCTCCCAGAAACAACATCTCTATCCCCCTCTGGTGTAGGGGTAAGGTCTGCGTATACTCTACCCTCCCAGACCCCACTGGTGAAATTATACTGAGTTGTTGTTGTTGTTGTTGTTGTAGAAGTTCTAAATCAGCTAAAATATTGCATACTAAAAATTCCTTGTCTAAACTTCGATATAATGAGACCTAACGTCATATTTTCGTTTTTGAGAAAAAGAAAAGTTAATGAGACTTAGGGTGTGTTTGTATAAAGAAAAATGTTTTCCGTGAAAAATATTTTTTTGAAAAACAAGTAGTAATCTTATTCATTTCCCAGTGTTTGGTACGCAAATCAAGAAAAATATTTTCTCAAGAGTATTCATAAATAATTTTGATACAATAAACATGAAGCCATAAACTTTCGAACCAACAACCTTCCGAACCCACAAATTTCATAAACTTCTGAACCGCAAAACTTTCGAAACCGCGAAATTTCAAACCCGTGAACTTCGAAACACGTAAACCTCCGAACTCATAATTTTGGAACTTGTAAAATTTTGAACCTGTAAGCCGAAAGNNNNGTGAAAAAAACAGAAATATGAAAATTACAAAAAAAAAAGTAAAATTTTTTTTTTTTTGCAGGGTGGGTGGGTGGTGACAAAAAAAAAAACCTTTTTGGAGAGAGGGCATGGGATGGGGGTTAGGTGGGTGGATGTGTGGTGGGGGTGATGAGGGTAGAAAATAGGATGGGGAAGCTTGAAAAGGAGTTTTGAAAAATATTAATGTTTTCCAAAACATTTAAGCCAACCAAACATGGAAAAATTTTAAAAAAAAATCTGAAAAATATTTTCCTTCATACCAAACACCCCCTTAGAATATGTATTACATTGCTTCGTTGGCCAATGAAACATATCACTTTTTATGTCCTAATTTTAGTATTGAAATATTCAACTTTCAAATCTTTTCTACCTATATTTACTTTACAAAAGTAAGGAAAAAAAACAGAAGCTCAAACAATTAATATTCTTTAATTATAATTAGTGCAATAAAGTGTTAAGCAAAATTGTAATTATAATATTTTAGAACATTATTTTAAGCATGAAAACCTAATCAAACCTAACGATATACACTAGAGAAGTAAATAAATTTAAGAAGACTTCATTTTCTAATTTCTCATGTTATTAAATGAGAATATATGTCATTGCTTTTGAAAGTCTAATTACAATTAAGTTCTAGCTTTCTATATATCGTTTTCGTATAGTTTTTGAAAAGTACACTAATCAATAATAAGACAAATATCTAACAACATATTTATGAATATAAAAGACAAAGATAGAAAGAAAAATGATTGACAGTTCTATAAACACAAAAAATAAAAAGTGAAATATTAGATTAATTTCTTACTCTTCAACAATGCAAAATTTTTAATGGAAAAAAATTACAAATATAGTTAAATATTTTAAAACTATGAATGAGCTAATATATGAAGAAGTCGAATGAACAAATGCTAAGAACAAATAATTAAGTCCTTGAATTATTAATTAGCAAAAGAATAAATTCATCATAAAAGTAAATTAGTTTTTAGGTTAACAAAAATCTTAGGATACATAAATTTATCTCCATAAATAAAGCAATAGCGGTGAAAAAATAAACAAAATTAGTTTAAAAAATTTGTATTAGAAAGAGCGAAATTAGTAAAATACAAACTAAAAATAATAAGGATAAAATAATAGAAGACAAATATATTCTAAATAAGTTGTCCCTTTGATCTCTACAAGTATGTAGCCACATAAACTAAAAGAAGGCAAGCTATATGATTAATTTGTTGAAAATGCCTATGCTAGAAGCTTTCTTCTTTTATGATTTTTTCTTAAGTAGAGGTCCCTTATCGGTGATCCATCTGATTCGGCCTCCACTATTCTTAAGAAGCTAACTCAAGCAACCGAACTCATTTAGGCTAGAGTCTGCTTAGTAAATCATGAATTATTATTAATATTATTTGCATTTATTCAAAAGAATGGGCAACTTTCAAAAAATTTATATGTTAAGTTTATAGTTGTAAAATAGTAACTAAACATAAGTTATATTTAGACTTTATATTGTCAGTTATTAATTTTTTTATGGGCTATAAAGTCAACCCCATCATTTCTCAAGACCAAAAGATTCAATTTTTCAAATTATTTTTATCTCTGTTAAAAAAAAACTGTTATTTGTTTATTTTTAGTATTAGGCTATAGAAATAACAATATTTTTTATAAAATATTCCCATATAAATCCTCAAAATCCCAATAAGGTATATATGGACTTCCATGGGCAAGATTTCTTTCTTTATTGAGCTAACAAAATGGCCAATAATCATTATTTCAAGAATTAACTTTTTTTTCTTTAATTGTAATTTTATAAGTCAAATATATTATTTGATAATATTTATATTATTTTTTTAACTTATGTATTCAATAATATGGATACACCGTAAGAGTCTGTTTGGATTAGTTGATATGAAATAACTGATAAATATTAGGTGTTGAAAAATACTTTTTAGTGCTGAAACTGATTAACTAAATAATTTGATAAAGAAGTGCTGATAAGCTCTTTTTCTGTTAAAATGTCTTAAATAACCTTAGAACTATTTACACTTATAACGGCGTAATTTCTTCAAAATTTTAGATTCCAAATCAATCTAAGTACAAAATATTCAATTTGTCATTTTATTTTAAATACAAATGTGCTTACATAAAATAACTTTTATGATAAATATAATTTATTATGATAAACATATGATCATAAGTTATAGTAATAATTAATAAATTGATAAAAGTTTCTCACTAAAAAATAAACCTAAATAGGATAAATTTTTTGAAGAGAAACAAACATTAATTTGATATGTCTTCGTTTATTACATATAGTTCAAATATTAATACACAATTACATTGATACGAACATGCAAAGGAATAGAGATTTTGCTTATCTTAAATAGTCAATGAGATTTGTAGACTTGAAGAGGCGGAAGGGGGGGAGGGGGGGGGGGGGGTTAGGTTGAAAAAAAAACTTGGGGGGGGG